>CAAKHC010011838.1:12515-23211 GCA_901007825.1 Macroramphosus scolopax
TTAGATTGGTTTTAGCTGGTTCTTTGACTGTTTTTAGTGAATTTACACAGTGCGGGTCAAAATGACCCGTAACATAATCAATGTAATTTTTTCTCAACATAATACAAGGGTTAAACCACGAACAGAGATCTGAGGCTCAGAGACGTCGTGAATACTGATTCCTGCAGTAGAAGCAGGAGCGGTGGTTTCCATCCGACCTTCTTTTCTTCCAGTCTTCCAGAGTGTGTTGATCAATGATCGTAATCATTAGACCCGCTGGTCGATTCCACATTAGGCTCTCATCTTCACTATTAATGCACTTTGCTTCTGTCACCGCCCACTCTGCTTCCAAAGAGAAGGGAACATTCACAGTGAATAGAGGTCATATTGCGAACGTCATGTTTTGTTTTTCTGTTTCTTCCCACCACTAAATCCTGACGGGCAAAAATGTCAAATTAGCACATTTATGAGATAAACTAGACTTGACTTGCTGCTCCGATTTTCTCCAAACGAGATTTTCCAGGTAACGTTTGCTGGTTCTTTCACGTTGTCTCTGTGAACCAACCCCCTGACATGTCTGCTTCTGTCTCTGGAAGGTTTGTTGACCCTTCCTCTTCCTTTTCAGGGGAACTAATAAATACATCTTATTATGTCCGGACTAAATATCAAACACAACCAGCAACACATGTTTGCAGGTTTTCAGAGCTTCTGGAGGGAAACACAAAAATCCGTGAATTTTTTGCAGTGCATCGCTGATATCTCAATATCTCATAAATAAGATTTAAAAATCAGAAAGTGGAACTCATCAGGGATTTATCCTCAGTAATCATCTTTTTTCCGTCCAAGATGGAGAGAGAGAGACATGTCTAAAAGCAGCAGAGCTCCTCAGCATGCAGTGCAGCTGTGCTGACCTTCAGTCCGTAACCTCGACCTCACTCCCCTCCGAAGGCCGGACGTGCCGCTGGCTTGGACGTGTTCCAAGGTCACGTGGAAGGTCTTGATCCTGCAGGGAGGTGATGGGGTGGTTTGTCCAGTGCCCTCTACTGTCAGTGAGAATACCTTGAAGGACCATGCGAGGGGGGGGTGGAGGTACGGCAGGTGGCTGGAGGTGAAAGGGTCTCACACCTTCACACCAAGTGGACCAGATGTGTCTGTGTTTGTGTGATGGCTGAAGAGACATTCAGAGTCGAGGACATGCACAGAGGAAGAGGAGGGGAATTATCAGTGAGGACAACTCCTGCTAGGTGTATCGATTTAAAAGGAGTGAGATGGATAGGTTATCTCCTCATCATCTCCTCTTCCTCCTCCTTTTGTTTTCTACTCTCTTTGCTCTCACTTATCTCAACCTGTCTCAGCTCCTGGATGTGTGTCGTATCAGTGGAATGGAAGTAAATGGACACACTGCTGGAATGTGTCAAAGGAATAAAACAATCGACCATTTAAAAATGTTGTGTTTGGGTTTTTTTTGGATTAAAGGAATAGTTCAGATTTCTCCCCCGTGCATCAGAATGATAACCTGTGTGGGAAGTTTATTACAAAGTTTTTCTTTTAATTTAAACGGAAATCTTAGTCAGAAACTGGATGTCAAATCTCCCTTATCTCACATCATAAGTAATTAATAAATTGTCCCTTAATTTGATGGAAAACGTGGATGTTCCCAGGGGGATGAATTGTAATCACCATGGCGATCGCCTAACTGTTCATGTAGCGCAATCATGAGGTCACAATTGATATTTGGCCTCACTTTACGGAATCCTACTGTATTGAAGAAGACTTGAATCCAGCAGTTAAAAACCATAAATCAATAGAGGATACGGTCGTTTTCTCGTATACTTCTGTACCAGCAGGCGTCTTTCTGCAACAGGTGGACAGTTACTAACAAACGTCATTATTGTTTTCCCCTTTCAGACCAGGAGGCTACGTCCACTTCTTTTATTGGGGAGTTTGATTAATGCAAATTGATCCTGTTCTCTTTACTGAGGAAGAAAGAAATATTCCCATCAAGCACCAGTATGTTTATGTGTTCTGATGTATTGTCATTGTGCAGACGAGAGGCTCTGCAGCCTTGTGTAATGCTGTCTGGAGCCTCCGTGTGAGTCATGCTACCCTCTCGTGACATAATAATTGACTGTAATTTAGTGTTTAATTCCTGCAGATAATAGATTAATGAACAATTCAGTGCAGTGTTCTGATGCTACGACAGACAAGACTGTGCTGGTTAAACACTGGCAGTGACTGTCTGGCTCACTGTGGCTTCTTCCAGATGAGTCAATACATTATTCAGTTTACTTTTATATAAAACCTGTTGCCCTCCAGAGCGAGTGCCTACTTGCCCAACGTGTCTTTATCCTCATGGTGAATCTGCGCTTCAGCCTTGTTTCCGTACGTATTGAAGGCTCAGATGTTTGACCTTCACGCGCCCGTCTCCACACCGTCAGCATGCTCATGCATTCATACCGAGAGGCCGGCGTGTCTCTCTTGATTGTATTTGTGTTGCTAATGAAAGAGTTCAGTGTAAGTTTGCGCTGCTGATGAGGCGTAAGTCTACTCGTCTGGAGACTCGTCCTTCTTTGGATCTGATGTGTTTTAAAGTCCACAGTGCAGGCCGGAGGATGCACTTGAGTTCAGTTAGTACATGAAGATCTGGAGATGATCCATTTAAAGAGAGAGAATCTCCTCACAGCTCTGATGTCGTCTCTGATACAGACATCATTTTTAATTGGGGATGTTTTTGTGGTATTTCCTAATAGATATGTGATATATCTCCAACGGCAAGCTTCCAGTGTGTCTGTCTTTGTAAAGGAGCCCAATTAGGTTTGAGTTGGGAAGAGAATGTAACTGTAAATCAAAGTGTTTGGATTCTTGACGGAACAACAGCTTTTATTTATAAGGCAGAAAACGCTTTTTTGCCATCAGTTTAAAAAAGTCTCTCTGACTTCTGTTGACGGTTCAGACTCCTGCAGAGGAAAGAAACATGAATCTACGTTATATACTCTGACCTGTTAATCCAAATGTAATGCATGCGCCACACTGATACCATAATAAGACCCTCCTGTAAGGTTGCATTACCCACCAGGCATCTGAGCCCCCAGGCGACCCCCTAACCCACACACACACACACACACACACCCAGGCCGCGTCGTGTGTCAGTCGCTTGTTAAGAATTGAATTAACTACAGATTAGATCAGTAAGTTGCACCATTGAAGCACAACATCCAATGAGTCCCGTATTATCACATTATCCTGCGTCCCTGGTTTACCGAAGGCAATTTCAAGCTGAAAACCTCAATTAATGTAGTTTATATTCTGCTCAAATGGTGAGTGAATAACTTAAAAAATTCAAAACAAACTAAGTGACACATTTAATAATCTTGTGCCAGGTAAACAATCCAGTATAAAAGCACTGGTTGATTTTCTTGGACCATAAATTCAGCCTTACAATGAAAAGTTCAATATTTATTATATTGTACAACATATATACAATATATATATATAATCATAAATTATTGAAAGATATATACGGTGGTTCTGTCCCAAAAGGAGGTCGTTGAAATCAGTGAATTCAATCAAGTTGTAATTAAAAACAAAGAAGTATTTTGTTTTAAATGTTTTAAGTAATTCGTATCAGTTGAATATAGTTCAGCCCGTCAGACTATCATGTGTCATCGTTTTCACCGACACTGAAACGATCCTGTCAGCACCGCTTCCTCCAACTTGCCCCTTTATTGTAATAACGTAAGTGATCAACAGGTGGCACTCTCTCCTCCCCCATTTCCAAACAACCTCAGGGTGCTCTGAGTTCATGATGACGGACACTCCCAGGATGTCCTCTCCTGACGGTCTACGTTCAGCAGACGGACACAGACGTGTTCTGGGTGGGACGTTTCGGGGCAGCTGTAACAAAAAGTGCATCTTTAATTTGTGAGGTGCTTCCGGAAGGCGAAGCGAGAGCTGGCGAGCTCCACTCGCTTCGTATAAACTCTGATGTGGCTGTGTGAGAACCCCACTTGTGTCTTTTGTAATTGCCCTGACAGCCGCTGATACACAGAGGAGCCATCAGATCTATTATTCAGCTTAAAGTGGGCGGAATGACACCACTTATTGTGAAAAAGCACAAGGAGTCTACATTTTTCATAGTATGTTGGAGCAACGCTACTTAGCATCAAACTCAACAACCAACCACTCCAGGCGGTTTTGTCCTCTCATCTGCATCCCATCAATAACTTAGGAGTGCGTGATTCATTGACGCGGCCTTCAAATGTATAGACAGCATACGGAGGCTCTCAATGTCCCGCTTTTACAATCAGAGGCGGTAAGTCGGGCTCTCGAGAGGCCCCGGCTGCGTTCTCCTCACATCATGGGGCACTTCAATCACCTGCATGAAGGTCGGCGGTGAGCGACAGAGGATGTGCGATCCCTGTTATGTCAGCACATGCCCACGTTGTATAACTTTACAAGGTGTGATGCTCTGAGGCGCAGATAGGAATCTATGGCGGTTTAATAGAGCGGCCATAAACGGTTCAAACTGCTTTTGGATTTAGTGTCGTGTGAGAGCATCCTGCTGTTCGGGGCACTTTTGTAAGAGTCACTTAGGCGGACAAACATGCTGAATGATGCATTGATATGACTTCATGCATCAAACTACTTGAGCGAAGATGAACTATATGAATCATGTGAGCCACATCTGAGCGTGCACACAGCCCCTCTGCAGAGCCCGCATGGCAGTGACGTGCAATAGTGCAAATACACAGTGGATAAAACTAAACACTTGGAGCTGCCTGGAGGCAGAATTAGTAGGTGGAGGTGATGTGCACACCTCAACATACTGTTACTGCCGAGATGCAGGCCTGCTCCATCTTGCCTGCATTCCAGAGCGAACTCAGGGAAGTGGCTCGTGGAAAATTCCACCTTTGTGGCATTTAGGGAAGATAGGAAAGATACAGGGCAGGGTCACTGCAAGCTACTGCTTCAGTGTAACGTTACCACAGTGTGTTCATATCAAAAAGTCCTGGTTGGAAATACTTTTAGAAGTATCAGTCTGACACGTGTACAATAACTATAAAGTTACAACTTGCAGTCAGAAGTGCAAAGAGTGGAAACAAAGATAAACATAACTCTCCACTGGTTGCCAGGCAACCTCAAGGGGACACCAGGAAGTCGCTGGAAAAAAAAACACCTCCAACATCTAATTTATTTTACACCTGGGTTTTTGTACTGATTAAAAAAAAACAACAAGCTGTTTTACCCAAAAATTTAAAATTGAAAACAGTGAGGCGCCGGCAGCTGCAGATCCAGCTCCACCAGTACACCCGGAGTTTGATTCAACTCTCAAACATCCAGTTGGTGCCTCTCCGTGTTTCAACCGCAGTCGTTTAAGGAGATTAAAATCAAGGCGCGGGGCTTATACGCATTCACACAGTATTCAGCGTGAATCCGTGCACCTCGGGGACGCTGCAGCGGCTCATCAAAGGATAAATCTCCTCAAACCGATGTGTCAAAGAGACCTTTTCCTCACTGATACACATTTATTTCTCCTCTTGAAATGTATCTTTTTCCCTTTTAAAAAAGGAGATCTTGAGCTCAGCGAGACGACCGGGAGAGAGATAAATCATAAAACAGCCAATGCATCCTTGAGTAATAAATTATAAGCCTGGTGTTGAAAGAATCCTGGCGCAGCGTGCAGTGATACTTCGCTCACGTCGGGGCAGGTCTCAGCTTTCACGTCAGCCGATTCAAAGCCTGAACTCCGTCTCTTAGGTGGCAGATTATTAATATTCAGTTAATTCGCAGAAGTTCCTATGACAACAGTCTCATATTTTGTCTGTGGCTCAGCAACCCAGCTTTTTCCTCCTCCATTCTTTCCTCTCTCTTCATCCTCTTTATTTCTCCTCATCCTGCCGCATGAGGAGCAGAATGTGTTTCAAGTCCTGGCACAGCAGCGCATATTTTACCTGAGCGAGGTGGAGTTGCAGCAAGCTGCTGCCCCGAGGCCTCAACAACCCCGCTCCCATCCCTTCAGTGTGGTCCGTGTCCTCGCCGGCGCACCGAGAACAGGAACAATCTGCTCCACAGCCTTCCTGTGACTGTCATAGATTACACAGATACTGTAGCCAAGTAGCTTCTCCTGCCTATTATTAACGTTTGTCACGCGAGGTTCAGCTCCGTCTGTGGACTGGTTCTCTTCTTTTCCTTCAAAAACAATGTGCTTCTTAACTTGTCGACAAACAAATTGTTGATTACATTTCATGTGTTGCTGCTGCATCGTCTCAGAACTATTAATCTGAAGGGATGTCAGACTTCCTGCACATGGATATAAAAGCCTTTTGGAAACACCGTGTGATAATCAGAACGTATCGTATTGTTGTGTTTGTGCAGACGAACCAACTCCAACTTTAATGCGCTAAAACCTCTTGAGAACAGGAGACCTTGTTTACATGCGACGCAGCATTCCAGGCAAGCTGAGACACGACCGGCTGTGTTCCCCGTCCGAGGCGGGTGCGAGGAAATGGATCGCAAACATGCAACTCTGTAACCGAAGAGAGCAGAAAATGGAATTAAAACTGTGTACGGGCGACTTCCCGGCAGGTATTCTGATGAAGAGTTAAGAGTTCCGATGATCCCAAACGTTCTCGTATCTGCACGTCGAGGAACCACAAACCACTTCTGTCTCCTCTTAACAATTAGTCATGCACTTTCATAAATCGACTAAATTGACTTAAAAGTTTTTGTGTGGAATTCATCTTCGGCGGCTTCACTCAAACAGAATAAATCCTCCACACAAGGAACATCCCTCTGAGGGACGAGGCAGAGATGAGGGGCTTACTGCGTCCATCATTTCCATAAAATGTGGGTTTCGACGGCACCGCAGGACGTGTTTATTACTGATACACTCTCGACACAGTAATGAGTTTCCAGTCAGTCAGAACAAGAGGAAGAGCAAGAAGGGAATTATGGTGTTCATGAATAAGTTGTAGTTCTTTCCAGAAAATGACGGTTGTTCATAATTCGATGGTTCTTTTCCCGTCGTTGGAATCGATTGGGAGTTGTTGATTCCTGCTTGTTCCCACTGTTACCATGACAGAAATTTGTCATTATGCCCTTTAAGCCACTGAAATCTGTGTGCAGTGACTCACATGTTTGCGTAGTTGGAAAAAGGCCACAAATGCGGGAGGGGGAGGAGGTGGGGAGGGAAGACAGTTCCTGAGTCGAACATCTCCATTAGGGTGTGGACGGGGCTTCGAGGCGGCGGAAAGGGGGCGTGGTTTAATCCTGCTGCTGCGACGCCATTGGTGGAATCGGGGGACAAAACTGCCCGTACCTGGTGCAGGTAAACAGACTGACACCAGGCGCAGCAGAGGGGGGACGGCCGCTGGGATTAACTGCGTCCCTCTGACTTCTCTCAACAAACAGATCTCAACAACTCGGCAGCTTCTTTTTTGTGTGCACAGGTTTGTATTGTTTGAATTGTGTAACTGTTGGGTTTGTTTTCCTTACAGGTAATTTGAGGTTTAACAGATGAAACATTTCTCTGGTTAATATTCTTTTTTTTAATATGCCGAATGGTCTCGGAGGGGAGACGTATGACCCGATGGTTAATATCTGTGTGTGGCAGGAGGACGGTTGGGTGGTTTCTTTATGCGTAACGACCTGCTTTCATTGAACTCAGTAGACTCCAGAAGGATGGGAAACATGTGGAAACAGGTCCTGTCTTGTGCAGGGAGAGGCCCGCCTGGCTGGCTGGCACACACACACACACACACACACACACACACACACACACACACACACACACACACACACACACACATAGAAAGACACACCACCGTGTGCACACATCAAACCTGCTTTTCAAGTGTTTGTTCCTTTGAACTGAACTGCCGCTTTTTTTTCCTGACAGAAAAAAAAAAGGGAGGATGACATCACCGGAGGTGTTGAAGGGAGTCAGCCGCGTCAACCGCTTCATCCGCGGTGATTGAGCGGAGGTGCCTGCGCGCCCGCCGCCTTAATGGAAACATCCATGTATTCTATCCTTCATTCCACCGGAGTCTGTGTAATGTGCCAATCAGATTTCAGTGGTTTGAAGTGTAAGACACATGGAATTTGTCATCTGGAGCGTTTACGTGCGAGATGCATTATTGAGGATTTAATGGTTTGTTTTTTTTACAATAAAGGTTCATGTTGCTCTGTGACAAACAAAGCTGTTAAATATCCTTTAATGCTAACAAGGCGGGTGAATACAACAGTTCTGCACACAAGCACAGTCAGAGGACTCTAAAACCTGCAATGCGACAGCGGTTTGATAGCACTGCTGCTGATTGCACTTTAGAGTTATTGCAGGATCACAGAGTGCTGGCGGTCCCATTTTTATGTCTTTTGGACTGTCACTCACAGAGGTTGTCGTGCCCTCAACCCGTCTCTCTGCCCTTGTTTCTTCAACACATGCCAATTACATAATGACTCCTAAAACTCCCACATCGCCACATCAACAGTAAACTCTCAGTGACTCTGCCAAGACGTCGCTGAGTGTCCCTAAAGCCTCGTCATCCTTTAAGTGCACCCGTAGACATACATTCACAGCCTCACTCTGACTTTTAGGCCTATTTAGAATTGAGAGATCTTGTTCGTCTGTTTTTTTTTTCTCTTTAGTTCTCCAGCAGGTTTGAACCAATTCTCAGCGGGACAATTAACCTGCCTTATTAGCACATGATATTTCCCAGGTTCTATTCAACGCCTTAATTATAGCTTTAATGGGCAGCTGGAAGTCCTTTGACAGTTACACTGAGCCCTGAGTCACTATAATATCGCTGTAATTGTCACTTTAGTTCTTCCATCCAATTAAAATGGAGGGAACATAATGAATAAACAAACACAGCAACGAAGTCCCAGATCAACATAGATTCACTGGGATTGAGCAACTGCGCTTCTTATGAGTTTCTCCCCTTCTATCATAGTGAGGCAATAGTTTCAGACTCATCCAGATCTACAGGTGGCAACAAATCCGACATGTCTCATGAGGATGAATGTTAGGAAATACAAGTCGAAGCATTCGTCAATCTGAAAGCACAAATGGAGAACATAGACTGTATAAAAGGAGCGGATGAGGCCAGTATGACATCACCCACTGGTTTATAGGACTGCATGTTGGACAGCTCGTTACTCATCACTCAACATTACAGCCACACCCTAAAGCATTCATTCTCTATTTAATTCAAATACGTTACAAAAACTACGAAAACATCAAGTTTAAAACACTTGAAAGTAGCAATTGAGACTTTGACCACATTAGGAAAATGTTTTTAAGTGAGAAAATGGCATATTTTTTCGTAAATATCTATACAGTGGTGGTTGTCTTTGCTACCAGTGGATTCACCACCTCTGAACTGGCTCCACTTCTTTTATACAGTCTATGAAGAATTCACTAAAAAGAAAAGGAAAGTCCGTCCTGACATTCATATTACGGAACATAAGTTAAACAACATATACAAAGACAGAATGACCCATCATCACCTCTGCTGGCTCTGATGCCCTGTGAGTCATCAACCGTCCCTGCAGGGCCTCACATAGTGGAGATACTTGTCGGGTTCTCCTTCACAGCCTTCGCCTGCATCACACACCTCAGCCTGCCGTTCACCTTCCTGTTAGTTGCGATGATGACCAGCGGGCTGAGCGCCGCATAGAGTGAGGAGAAGAATATACGCAGGTCAGAGAGCAGGGAGGATCTCATGGTTTTCTTCACAGTGAGCGTGTACACCCAAAGTCCATTATCTACCCCATAAAGGACCACGTATAAGGTCACGAGTGCCACGACGGATTTTGCGGCTCGTCGCTCTGCCCCGCCGCCTCCCCCACCGCCGCTGCGGAGTCCCTTCACCTGGTGGCTGTGCTTGTAGAGGAAGACCAGGATGATCAGGCTGGCCAGGGCCATTAGAGCCATGGGCACCACATCTCTGCCCACCTGGGCTGCCCCGTTGGCCTCCTTGGACAGCTTCGAAGGGAAGAGCACGTAGCAAAATTGTACATTGATGCCATGGTTGATCAGGCTGGAGTCGTTCTGGCTGCCAAAGGAGAACAGAATGGCTGCGGAGCTCATGCAGGTGTTGAGGACCCAGAGGAAGAGGAACACAAACCCCAGGTAATGGGCAACTAAAGCACGGGCGGAGGCCCAGCGTGACCCGGGTGGGGAGATACTCAGGCACTGGTAGGCACTCAGGACGAAGGTGAGCCAGATGGAGAGGGAGCGTGATGTTCGGTAAATGAAGATCACAGATTTACAGCCTATGTCTCCAAAGATGGTGGCGAGGCGGAAGGAGGCCAGGGTCTCCAGTAGGCAGCGCACGCCGACCACCAGCAGGTTGACGCAGGCCAGGTGCAGCACGATGGCGTCGGCCGGGTGGAGCTGGGTCTCCTGGTGCAGGAGAAGGAGGAACGCCAGGATGACTGCGATGTTACCCGGGACTCCCACAACGGTCAGGGACACGTACAGCATCCCACGGACAAACTCCTGTAGTGGCATTCCTGCAGGAATAGAAGGAAACCTTATCAAGTAAATAACATTATGTTAGCATTAACAATAATAAATTGTTCTTCTTGTTCCTTCCTAGCTGAGAGCCGTCAGCGCTGACGACGTACCTGACACCCTGTGATCTCCGTCTCCTGAAGCACTCCAGGTTGTTTGTGTTCTTATACTAGCAAACGGTTAATGTGCTCTGGATCTGTT
>CAAKHC010011843.1:2896-18797 GCA_901007825.1 Macroramphosus scolopax
ACTAACATGTTTGTGACTGAAAGCGAGCGAATCCCCGAGGCAGGTGGAGAGCCTGGAACCTGCCCGGTGGAGGCTGTCACAGCAGATCAATACCCACGATCTGAAGTGAGATGCTCAACAATCAAATGTGTGTGGTAATGCTCAGGCGTCTGCATACTTCGGGCCATCTGTTTGTCTCTGCAGGTGTGGAGGTGGAAGTTGCCTGACAGAATGTGGCCCCGTCACATTCTTACTTCTAGTCAACATGAATCACATCTTATTTCCCAACATACTGATTCTGTCGATCGGTTTCCTTCCTTGTTGGAGATTGAACACCATATCGGGACGCTGCTGCACCAATTAAAAGAGCAAAAAAAACACATATTAGGCCTTTATGTTGGGGTGATGAAGTTACACGGAATGAACAGGAAAAGCTTGTATGGCAGCCTTGTGCCGCTCAGGCGAACCCGTGTTTGTCTGGATTGTGTGTTCAACTGTTTCGTTATGTTCAGTGTTTATCTCTCCTGACTCACGCTCTCTCCGTTTGTGATGCCTAAAGAGTTTGTTTGTCGAGCTGTCTGTTTTTTGGAGACGAAGCTTGGTGTGCGACATGTTGAACTAGCGTCTCTTGCACGCAACCGCCAGGTCACGAACACACACAGTTGTTCTTTGTTGTCCAGACTCTCTGTGTTTGAATTTCCCATCTTCAGTGTCACTCTTGTGTGTCCTTGCAGCGACTGAGGGGTTCAACCTGTGGGAGTCCGTGTCCCATATCGGCTGCGGTGTAATCATTAATTGAGCTCATGAATCAGTAACCCACAGAAAAAAAAAGAAGCGTGCTCACCCCCCTGAAATCAAAGGGCAAATGTTTGGTTTCTCCTGTTTGACTTGTAAATGCGTCGCACTCTTTTCACTCACTGTTTGTGTCCCACGCTTAGATGTTTCACCAGGTGTGAAGACAGTCGCACTCACTTTATCTTGCAGATTGGAGTAAAAGATTAGTTGGGAACGTCCTAACATAGATGCATGTGTTCCATGTTCCTGTTCCTGATTTAATGTGTTTCTGCTGGTTGATGGTAAAACTGGCACATTTACAGAAATGTCTATTAAAGCGCGTGAAAAAGGAAGTGAAAGAGTCGATCGCTATCAAGGATTTAACAGATGATCGTGTGGGG
The DNA here is from genome assembly GCA_901007825.1 of Macroramphosus scolopax. Taxonomy (NCBI): domain Eukaryota; kingdom Metazoa; phylum Chordata; class Actinopteri; order Syngnathiformes; family Centriscidae; genus Macroramphosus; species Macroramphosus scolopax. The sequence continues at coordinate 4,051 of CAAKHC010011843.1, forward strand.
AAGTCTGTTTAACAAAACTTAATGTGAGCTAATACCTCCTCACAAGCAGGAAAACATTTCTGCTTTTGAAGAAGGACTCACTGAAGATAAAGGCCTATTGTTCGGGCTGTTAGCACCTCGCCTCCCAGCGTAAAGATCGTGGGTTCAAACCCGCCCTCCTCCTTTTTGGCATGTTGTTCTCCGCTTGCATTGCTAACGACGAGCAGGTTTGGTGGATCAGTGTGTAGGTGGGAATGTGAGTGTGTGCAAGTCTTGTGATAGACTTCCAATGGGTGATCAGCTCAGGGTGTACCCCCCCCCCTCTAGCCCTATGCATTATGGGATATACCAACTCCTTCATCTGTAAACAATGGAGTGAGGTGCTGTCTGATTATGTGCAAAGAAGGGGAGCTGTTTCTGCATTAGCATGTGTTTGTCTCTCTGCAAGAAGTCTCCATCATATCAGTGTTGGAAACAAGTACCCTCAGCTCCACCTCTTATATACAGTCTATGTTTTATAGAGGATGAATAATTAAAGACTTTATTGATGTCTTCACTTTTCTTCTCTCGCCGCCATGAGGTCACATTTTCCTGCAAAAGAGACGAGCAAACACACTGATCTAAGTGAACATGGTGAACATCAGACCTTCTGACTGTGACCATGTTAGCATGTAGCTGTTAGCACTGCTGCGCATGGCTGCAGACAAACGTCTCGTTCATGAATTACTGACTCGGTAAAATTCAGGAGTTACAAAGCATCTCTGAGGTTAGCACACAAATTGCAGGTTTCAGTCCTCTTTACTATTGTTTATTCTTTTAGTTTAACCACCAACAGTTAATCCCTTAACTTTCCTTAATGAGCCTCTCTCGTTTTCTTCTCCCCTCCTCAGCGGCGTGTGCGCACGGTGATTTCATCGAGCCCCCTCGGCCCGTCACCTCGCTGCGCTCCCTGACGGAGAGTCAGACCAGGCTGCCCTGTCACTACCAGGCGGAGGGGGAGGAGAAGGTGGTGCAGGTCACTTGGTACAAGGTGCTGCCTGATGGCAGCAAGGACCAAATCATCACCGCCCACTTCACGGACGGCCACACAGGTAGGCAACAAGGAGTTTAGAGTGAGTGGTGGGATGCCGAGGCGTTAACTCCTCCTTGGAGTTTATACACAGTTTATTTTGAGAACTATAATTTCAGCGTTGTTAACAAAGATATTGTGTTTCCTTTGTATGCCAGAGTTTGGGCGTTACTCTGGACGGGTGAGGTTCGAGAGCGGCAGCCCCACAGAGAACTCAGCCCTGCTCATTCCCAACACAGAGGAGTCGGACGAGGGCAGCTACACCTGCCACATCTCCACCTTCCCCAACGGAAACTTTGAGAGGCGCATCACGCTCACCGTCTGGAGTAAGAGTCGTCCTCACACCCTTTTTTTCTCTCCCACATCTGCCTAATCCCATCAGAGCTGCCGTAATGATGTTTAAACCATAATCATCTGCGTAGGGGAAGAAGAAGGACCAGGGGGAACTGTCTGCGTGGCAAACAAGACTTAATCTGACAGGGAAAAACAGAAAGTTTGACACTTACTTCTAACTGAATAGAGTTTATAGATTCAAAATAACTGCATGTGTAAAAGTTGACAGGTGATTTTCTGTAATGCAAAAGAAAGAAATATGTTGATGCTGCAGTGATTTGGTAGTTTATCTGTGAAAACATTGATTTTAGAGGTGCAGACGGTAAAAGAAACGGGATTAAAACACAGCGAGTGAGTCGGTCAATTCAACCTCATTTAGACGAGGGTCCACCTTCCACGACGGACGAGCATGAAATATATATTGAATATAAAAACTACCCAGAATTCAAAGTTTCCAGAACTATAATTATCACCAGCAGCTTGACTAACTTAACAAGAACTTAGTCTTCAAATCGTCTCTCGTCTTCCTCCATCAAAAGATTCTTCCTTCAGTTTCTTACTAAACCACTGTGGTAACGAGAAACCCTTTCACATTCAGACGACTCGCCAATCGTTCTGCAGATGAGCTCACATGTTCCTGCACTCAGACGTCACCACACATCAGTGAGTGGAAGAGCGAATGGCTTCTGACAAGGCAGGTTTTCTCCCCGAGGCGAAACCTTCCGGTCAGACGTCTGCCTGCTGAGAGGACAGTTCGCTTACACAGGGCGCTTGTTAACAACTTTCGACTGCTGTTGCAGCGTTGCCGTGCCAACGCAAACAAAACCAAGTGACAAATGGAGGGGCCTCAGCCGGACAACAAAAGCTCCACGTGTGAATACGTCCTTCATGAGACGAAATTTGCATTCAGCACCAGATAAAATGTCCAAAGATGTGTTTGTTTGTTTGAGTGCTGAATTTTGGTTCATCAGTATTTTGGATTTCCTTCTTCACCAGTGAGACCACTGGTTGTCAAAGTGGGGGTCCTTGAGGGGCCTCCAGGGGGCCCCCAGCAGTTCCACACACCGTCTGTATTATCATCTCATTAAAAGAGGGTCCGTGCTGTAATCTGAGTCGGTAACCTCGACAACCACCGGCTCAGACGTCTGCACGGCCGCGTCGAACCTGCGGCGATGCTGCTTGATCCAAATCACTTTCTGGTTTGGTTGCCCGCCATCGGCAGTGACAGCTGCCACTTGTCCCGACACGCCACAGAACACAAACCAACTGAAATACACACAGACAAGTAACTGACAGCTCCCGAGGTTCCCGACACTCTTTAAGTCACGGACGTTCAGACATCAGCTGCTGAATGTGAGCTGACACGTACAAATACCTCGCTTGTGTAGAGATCTGGTCTCTCTTTTAAATTATATTTTATTATATTTTATAGATTTTATCTGGATTGATTTTCCTTCTGCACATAATCTCCTAAAGCCAAACATCTCTTATGAACTCTCGTGTCATTTCAACACAGTTCTTGTGGATTGAAACGTTTCTGGGTGCGTTTATTTGTTTTTAAATTTTGGGCTGTTGCGAGATCTCCTCCCCAGAAATCACCTGTCAATCAAACCCCACGCTGCAGGCGGCGCTGTGACGTCACGTTTACTGGAGTTTCTGTTGATGAAGCTTCTCCTGGTCGGGACCTCTTTCTCTTTGTCTGCTAATCGGTAAAGGGTGGTGGTGTCAACCTGTTTCACCCTCTGTGATGAGATTCCAAACTCAGAGACTCACCGGTGTTTACAGGACGGAGAGGAAATGGTCTGTGAGTGAATCACAACCGTGTCAAACCAGTTGGTGATCGAGATAACAAAGCAAGAATGTATTGATGTGGTAACGTCACACGGTTTTGTGATTATTAGTTTTTGTTTCTGTTTTTTTTCACCGTCGCTCCGAACCGTCAACCGGGACTCGTTAAGATACTGCTTCATTGTTTTCTTGATGATGTTTGAAATCTTTGTTCTCATCTGATACGTTCAGATCTCGGAGACTTTGTCCCCAAAATACAATATAACACAATACGCTGACTGCACAAAGCAACACATGCATTCAGTGAAAAGGGTTTTAATTGATGTAATTACAGTACGTTGAGGTAAGGAGTTGCAGGGATTAATTAAGCTAATGCAATAATAACCCTGAATTATAGTGAGTTCATTACACAGTGTGTGTGAGGGTGGAAATACTCAAGGAAATTAATAAGAATAGAAGACATAGCTGGTTTTATTTTGTGTTGCCAGGAAATACAATAAACACATTTCAATAATATATAATAATGATAATTATAGATATTTCAAAATGTAACGGGCATGTTGAGTTTGGAGATTCTGCTGTTCTGTTTTCGTAACACAGAAGAATGAAATGTTCAAATAAAGAAATACTTGAGGTCAGTTAAACAGTTGAAAGACATTTTGATCTCCTGGAGAAGTCGTCACCCGAAACGTTCCAAGTGTTTTAAAGCCGGAGGAACATTAACGCCCTAAAACCAAAGTGTTCTTCCTCCTCTTGTAGTTTTACCCATCTCGACCCTGGAGCCCGTCACCCTGGTGGAGGGCCACTCCTTCCGCGTGGCTGCCTCCTGTCGGGCCATGGGCCGCCCGCTGCCCCGTCTGTCCTGGGACACCGACCTGCCGGGCCAGTCCCAGAACCGCACCAGCGAGGGCCGGTCTGTGTCCAGCCACTTCTCCCTGCACCCGCTGCGCAGCATGAACGGGAAGCGACTGGACTGTTTGGTGTGGCATCCGGGCCTGGAGCGGCCGCGAAGGATCTCCAACAGCCTGGTGGTTCAGTGTAAGCTGATGATGATGATGTTTTTTATTATCAGGTCCTCGCTGGACCATAAACCTTGATCGTTCTCTTTCATCAAGTGTTTCCGTTCCCAGGTCACATTAGACTTCAGACCTCCCGACCAGGCTGTGACTTGTTTATTCATCTCAGCCCACAAAGGGTGACATGTCGCCCTTCAGGAGATGTTTGTACAGCTCAACTGTCTGTGGAAATAAATGGGGGGGCGGTAGATCAAACATTAGACAATATTGGCAGGTTGGATGACCACCTGGGAAAGTGCATGAGTAATGCTCCCCCCACCTTTGAGAAGAAGAAAAGTCGTCATTGTCTTTGTACAGAATACAATTACATGTATCTGTGCAACTTTATTTATACAGCCCAAAATCACAATTTCTTTATCCTCCTCATCCTCCACTGACCCTCACAGGAGTATTAAACCGCAAACAGACACATCCAAGGTGCCTTATCTTCAGTTCTTTATCTAACGGGCCGTTGATAGACGTCAGGATGTGAGGAGTTGTTGAGGAACTGTATCTTCTGTCTGCTCCACCGTTCAGTGTGAGTGTGTATTTTGCGTCGCTGCGTGCTGATGTGTGTGCTCCTGTGTCAGACCCCCCAGATGCCACCATCTCTACAGCCACACATGACTGGTTTGTGGGTTTGGAGAAGGTTGAGCTGACCTGCGACAGCGGAGGGAACCCCAAACCTCAGAACATCACCTGGACATGGTACGTTCATCAGACAAACACAGGTCAACTCACCGTCATCCTGCCTGCGCTGCTGCATTGCTCTTTACGTTCCACTGGAATGTGACTGGAAACATACGTAAGCACCAGATAACACGTGCACACACACACTCTCATACGGACCACAAGGACGTGTGCTTGGATCTAAAGGACGGCGCCTCTCTCTCTTCTGGCTCAATTCAAAGGAGAATAAAAGATAAGGTGTCGCGTTGCGCAATGTGAAGGAAGAAAAAGAAGGAGGGGGACAGTGGACATTTCACACGAGGGAGCGACACAAGGAAGAGCCGGAGACAAATGCTAAGCACTTAATCATAGCGCCTTGCTTTAAATATCACTCTAATGCCTGGTAAAACACAGGGTCTGCACTTTAATTAGAGGCACCAGCAGCCAGGCCTGAACACACCGACTGAATGCTGGGTGCTGCTTGAACATTACTTTAGTCTGGAGATCAGTTTATTCTGGATTCAATCTCTTCAACCCCACAAAGTGCATCCATCAACGTAAAACGAGTGCTGTGTGGTTCAGACCGGGAGAAGCTGGTTGGTTGAGCTCGACAGCAGGAAAAGTAAAAAGAAATCCTCCAGCACCTCTAGATAACTCTTCTCGGGTCATTCATAGCGCCGCGAACAGCTTTCCATGTGCCTGCCCTGGTGACCATGGTAACGAACGTGACAAGACAGCAGGGATAACTTCCCTCCCTTGACATTGTTGGTGATTGTACTCACAAATATTCAAATTACGAGTCAACGAGAGGTTAGAACATGTCTGGATTACTTCCCCCTATCACGTTCAACCATCTACTCTGTGTCAGATGCAATCTGCACCTGTGACTCTGTTATAAAAGGTTTGGTTAGAGAGGCTAGGTGGGGTATTGAGATGAGAAATCTGAGCCGGCTCCAGTTTTTTTTTTTTTTTGGGGGGGGGGGGGAAGCTTTTAAATGGCTGCTGCAGAATAGTGAAACCAAGGCAACATGACCCCTCTCAGAGGAGTTGATCAGAAACTGGCGCTCCATTATGTCGCCTGTGATGTCTTCGGCTGCATTGTGGGCCCCGGTAGCCGGACCTGCTTAAATCCTCCAAACCTGGTATTTATCCGGTCTGTTCAGATCAGTGGGCGGCAGGTGTGAGCCCTGCAGGTTTCTGTTCAGGTGCATGCAGATTGGTGGTTACACTCCGCGGCGAACCCGATCCGGCGCAGCGCTTATTCAGCATTTAGTAACATTTGATGCTCTTGTTTTTAGGTGTTATTTGATAGTTGCGTGTTTCCTCCTCTGTAAATAGTTTGCACTTTCGTCTCATTCCTCAAAATGAGTCAGAGCTGTTTCAAGCCATGTGTGTCTGTAAAGTTGATTCATGTGTCACATCTCTTCATCTGCAGGAGGGGAGGAGCCCTGCCGGACGGGGCCTCTGCTGCTGCAGGAAAACTCGTTTTCGGACGGGCCCTTCGCCTGAACGACAGCGGGGTCTATGAGTGTGTGGTCAAGAACAATGTGGGAGTAGGGAAGACCGAGTATGTGATGACAGTAACAGGTAAGTGGCTTAATTGCTTTTGAACAGTTCCTCTCATTTCTCTGCTTTGTTGGTCAACTGTCCTGCCGTTGTATGTTCTGTTGGTGTTTTAGAAGGAGGTCTTGAGAAGATGGATTCTTGGAATCATGAGACAAGTTGAGTTATTAACAAGAAATAGGATTTCTCCTGTTGATTTGGAGTAATTGTGTAAATTTGCTGCCCCCTTGTGATGGTGCCCGCACTGTCTGACCCGGTCAGGATCCAACCAACTGATCTCCTCTCGATGTGCTGATGTATGTGTGACAGAGGTGGCTGCTTCAACACTTTCCTCCTCTCACTTCCAGAGAAATCTCAACGCAAGGAGACGTCCGCCGCCGACAACCAGCTGCTGATCATCATCTGTGCGTCAGCCGGAGCCGTGGTCCTGATCATGGTCGTCGTCATCCTGCTGGTCAACCGGCACCATCGGCACAGGAACAAGAAGCTGGAGACACAGCTCAGCGAGAAAACGTAAGACGACCAACGTTCTATTGAAAAACATCTCCTTCATCATAATGACAGTAGATTAGATTCTCAGATGTACTGTTGTTCATCCTCCAACTGTTCCGACTCTTTTAGGGAGGAAATCAACAGTTTGTCCAGACAAGCCTCCTTCAGGAGACTGAACTCCGTCAGCACAGACCCCAGAGTGCCGGTACGCACACACACACACACACACACACACACACACACACACACATACACACACACACACACACACACACAAACCTTCCCTCTGAGAACAATAACCTGCAGGGTTGGAAGAAACCAGGTCGACACACCCGTCCATGCCTGGGCGTAGCCGGGTGGAGCTCTCATGTCTGTTGTGAAGGCTGCTGATTACAGGCTGCAGCAGATTTCAAACAAACACACACACACATATCATCCTGATGGCAGATTTGTTTAATTAGTTTCCTGCATTACTGCTCACCAACTTTGTTTCACTTTCTCTGTTGCGTCCAGGCTGAAGATTACGCCCTGCTGAGAGTCGACAGCCGGATGAAGAGCAGCCAAATGTCTCTGGTGAGTTCCATTTGCTCACTCGAAACACAAGTTGACAGTCATATTTTTTTGGGAAAGGGAGAGAGAGAGAGGATTCCCAATTAGAAAGGAGCTGATCAACAAAATGATGAAAGAACAGTTGCTTTAGTTGCACTGTTAGTTTTTTGTGGTGTAAAAACAAACGTGATCAGTGTTGTGCGACCTCCCCGTCTGCAGGAGCGACCCGCCTTCAGAGGCAGCCAGTCCACTCTGGGTGGGAAGTGGGGGCCTCCAGCAGGGGTGGAGGTGGACGAACTGGGACGCCCCGTCATCTGGCACGACAGGGAGAACCTGAGAGGGGCAGAGATTGATGGAGAGAAGGAGGAGCGCAGGAGGCGGGTGGAGTCGTACCTGAAGAGCAGCAACATGTCACTGGTACGTGTCCGCGGATAAATCACAAACGTAACAAAGGCAGTTGCTTGCACACGGGACATAACGGTTAATGTTCTGTTTAGGTGAGTATGAAAATGGAGCGTATTCTATAGACTTCATCAACCCGGCTGAACACCACGCTGACATTCTGGACTTTCTCTTTGTCGGTGCTCTAGAACACCATCATCTTTCATTCTTGATTGAATCCAGGTTTAATTGTTATTTTACATTTGAAAAGTAGTAAAGAGATTTCTTACCATCTACCAGGACTCAGGTCTTCCTTCATCCCTGGTTCCCCTGAAGGTCCAGCCAGAGGACGGCGTCGGACCAGAGAGAGAGCCAGACCTGGGCCCCTTCAGAGAGGATGAAGGGGACCGGGGTCCCGTCCAGTCGGTGCCGCCGGAGGGACACGAGGACGATGATGACAGCAGCTCCTACCAGCTCTCAGAGGCGCTCTCCAATCACTTCTACTACAGTAACGGTCTCCTCAGGCCCAAGCCACACTCCAATGCTATTCTGATGCACCCCAGGAGCCACATCATCTAGACCAAACTCATCCTCAACACGTCTGCAATATTCTTTGAAATCCTTTGTGTGTTTTGTATACAGAACCCACAGTGGACGATGAGCTGCAAGAATGATCTTACTGTTCAATACTTATTTTTTTCAACCTTAAACTAATAGTAACTGAGAGTCTTTCTAAAATTCTATGGGGGCGTTTTATGCCTTCATTGAAAAGTTGACAGTGTGCTTGGGCAGTATTCTGGTGCATATGGAAATTCCAAAGGTAACATCAGTAATACCGATGATCCTCTCCTTGCTATGGAGATGATGGAACAAGCAGCTGAGCTGAGAAAGATGGCGTCTCTAAGAGGTGGGCCTATCGTTACAGGACTAGTAAAAAAGAAAGAACAATTCCTTTACCCCTGTTTGGGAGGATTTTGGGTTTTGTCAGCGATGACGAAGGTGGACCAGCCAACACTGTTGTTCGACCAGATCATGGTCGATGCCTGGACGCCACCAGTGCATTGCATGAATTTGTTCCTAATAGATCCGAGGACCCCACCGATGGAGAATTAAGCACTCGCCTTGTGCATGCAAGTTGTCACCTGTCACACAATGTTTACTCTGCTGTGGTAAAATGCCACATTCAGTACTTTGGTTACTGAAAGCTGGACACACACTTCACAAAGAGAGTCCCAGTGAAGCCTGACTGTCAACATAGCAGCCTTGTTTACATGGAAACAATCAAGAATGGCGATCTGGATGAACTTTCTGAAGCCTGGACCGGGTACAAGTAATCTGTACTCTAATTTCAGCTTGGCTGCACCTGTGGATGAGACGATGTATTTGTGTATGTTTGTATTGTATGTGTGTGGTGAAAAGACTAAAGAGCCTTTTGTATAAACGGTCAGAAAGCGGAGGACCTTGAAATCAGAGTGATGGATGTTCATGGACAAGATGCAGCAAACCTGCCTCCATAACCGGGGTTTGATTTGTGTACATGAACTTGCCTTCGTACAGGAGTGACCGGACCGGATGAGACGTGCAGAAGATCAACCATGCATATCTTTTGTATCATCAGGTGGTGACAACTACATTGTAAGTTCTCTTTTATTCATTGTTTCTCAATGAAACTGGAAAGAAATGGTTTGTACATGTTTAAATGTTTTATTCATAAAAAGTACAGCACATGCAACTCAAAAGATGTATTGTTCTATTGTAACCTGGGAGTTCAGCTCGTCAACACTCAGACACGAGCATCATGGGATTGATTACAGACTGCAGGGGTTTCCACGTTTCCTCTTGTTCTGACCTTCACAGCTCCATCGGCTGTGTGCTGGCTGACAGGATTCACTGGATGGGTTAAGATAAAAAGACGTGGCTGATGGGATAAACTAAACAAACCTTGGTATCCCAGACAACCTCTATGTTAAAAAAAAGGAATATTTAACGATTCTGGGGACACATTTATTTGAATAAATGCCAAGAGTTAGAGGGGAGACATCCATACTGTTTGTTAGATATAAACCCACACCGTAGCTTCACATGAAGAGAAACACTCTTGAAGCTGTAGAAAGATTAAATACACCTCTAACGCTTATCAATAATGTGTTGGACTTTTTTTGTTGAATCTTAAAAGAAACGTTACATGCTGGCTCTTGGACAGGCACAGTTGTATTTCTGTTGAGCTTTGAAGATTGGCCAGGCTAACACGTTCTCCTTGAGTCCGGTCCGCTTAGCATACAAAGTTGTTGGTTGACAACTGGAGGAGATGTTCAGGGAAATCTAACCTACAAGATGATGTCCCATCATGCTGTGGAGGATGTGGGGATCCCCCTGAGGAGGAGGAGGGGGGGTGGGCTCTGGATGAAGTTAGTAAATAAACAACACGATTGATTTGAAAGTTTCCTATCGGCCCTGCAAACATCTAAATGGCAATAGTATGAGAGTTAGTGCTTCTTGTCCTGTGTTTCCTAGCGTTAACGTAACAGACTGACAAAACAAACACTTCAGTGAAATGTACATGTGGCTGACTTCTTGTTCCAGTAGCGTTGTGAAAAAGGTTAATGACTGATGTTACATTGAGGTTCAGTCTCTAAGTTCTGTGGTGTGTTTCCAATATTTGTGCCGGTTTAGATGAAAATTTGGGTTGATCAACCTGACCAACAATTGATGAGGTTTATCAGAAGAGTCTGCATTCATGCCACATACGGAGGCTCTGTAGATAACAAAATGTGTCTCTAACCTCTGGAAGTCAATATTCAGCCATGTCATCGGGGCTGGATGTCTTTCCAAATCTCAAATGGCTGCATTTACAGTTTAGGAGTAACATGTAAAATCCAATTCAAGTCAAATATTCAGAGGAAAAGCACAGTGAAATCAGTCAAGCTACATTTTCACTCCGTACAAAAGTCATTTGTTTGAAAATCTAAACAAACGCAGCAGAACTCTATTTCTCTTCTTCTGACAAATCAAACTGCATTTTGGGCTAAAACCTCTTTGTGAGTCCGCTGGTGCGTGCGAAGGTTACTCCTCTGAGAAAAACACTTGCCACATGTATCACATGTGTACGGTTTCTCTCCCGTGTGAATCCGCTGGTGGATCTCCAGGTGGCTGACGCGGTCGAAGCTTTTGCCGCAGAACGGACAAATGTACCATTTCTCTTTGATGCGGCGACCCGCGATCGTCTTATGCAACTCTGGATCGTTGAAGAGAAAGATTCTGCTGTCTGGGCTGAAAGCTGCTGTGTTTTTAGTCTGTGGTTGTTTCTCTGACAGGAAGCTGATGGACACTCCTCTCTCTGGGTTATTAATTGCTTCTGTAGGTTGACTTCGCTGAGCTTGGCTTAATGTCACAGGAGCCCTTGTTTTACTTGATGCACCTTGCCCATTATCCCTCATGAATCTGTCCGAGTATGCCGCCTCATTTGAATCTTCAAGAATGTCCAAGGCATTTTGAATGAGCAGGATATCTGAGTCCAGATTCTGTGACAACTGCTTTGGTTCTAAAAAGCAGTCTGAGTCATCGGCTATGTCGCTGTCCCCCACGGAAACCGACGACCACTGGTGGCTCTCTTGATCCTCCACAGCTTCAGAGGGTTCTTGGCTCAGCTCCATGCCAATGTGACCTGCTACTTCATCAACACTCGGTTCAGAGTCCATTATCTGCTCCACAATCCGAATGTCTTCCTCTAACTTGACAATGAAATCTTCATCATCTCTACTGTCTCCATCAAAGTGGTCAGGCTTGAGCTGCTCACTGTGCTTCTCCTCTGTCTGAGCGGGCGGCGGCGTTCTGTGGTTCGCTGAGTTCTGCACGCTCTGCTCAGAAGACAATGTCTGGACTGAATCTATAATGGGCCCTGAAATGACAAGAGCAGGCTCTTTATCAAACTGGACTGGTTTCTATCAACTAACAGTACAGGTTTGAAACTAGATTATTTGTGGAAACAATATAGAAGGCGATATGACAAGTTACATCTTGAGTCCTGCAAACACAAATAAGAAATCCACTTACTCCTGACCATCATTAAAAACTAGATTATACCAATTAAGTTAGCTAAAAGATTTAAATCATTTTATTCACAAACCAAAATTGCAGAGAAAATACAATCACCAATACTCAAAATTATTTATAATCTAAATTAAAAACTACCAACTATATCAACACTAAATTCAACTAGTTCATTAGATTAGTGATCAGTGAAGATTCAAAAATGTATAGTACGAGGTCTATCAGCTCATAGATATTAGCAAACATAGGTATTAGTTAACACTGAGGTTATATGAAAGCAGGAAATGTTTTCGCTTCATAAGTCAATTAAATGACTATTTTTTTAAACCCCGGTGATTACTTCAGCTCTATACTATAACTATTTGTTATGTTGTTGTTGTTTGTGTGTTTGTGTGAATTTTGTTGATTAAATACGTTTTGAGATGTAAACGGCTTGTTTATGACATCATCAGTGGTTGTCCTTACCGTCGCCGGTGGGCGGCAGCAGCTGTTGCTCTCTCCTGGAGGAGGAAGATGATGATGAGGACAGACTTGTAGTCAGCCGCTCTGTTTCCAAAAACATCAACTTCCTGTTTAGAGCCTCTATCTCGCTGTCTCTCCGGCGAATCTCGGCCTGAACGAGAGCAAAGCCGTCCTCCCAGAGTTTACTGATTTCCAACACGGCTGCTTTAGCTAGCATCTCCATGATGGAGGTTAACTTGCTTTGGAAAGCCACACAGCCGGACATGTTGCCCCCAATCAGCACCGCTGCCGGTTATATCGATGCGGCGGGTGTTGAAATAGCTTTGTACCTGGGGCTAATTACGCGAGAATTGTGATTTACCCTTTGGAATTGACATTACAGCTGCTGTTTGAGGCGAAAAACATGGATGTAACACAATAGTAACAGGAAACACTTTTGATCACGTGATGAGGATCTACGGCGCTGCTGGAGGGACAAAATTCATCAAAGCAAAACTGAATTGAAAAAACATATTAACATTTTATTACTAGTATGCATAGCGGGACCGTTTCTGTTCTGGGGCTTTTCAAACTACTCCACATTTTCACTTTGTCGAGTGGAACTACGCTCGAAATTTTGTGATAATGTATTGCAAATATAGATTAATATTGGAGATGGCTCCAAACCACTTTCCAGCTCTTAACTCATTATATACCCTCGTAAAAAACAAGTTGCAATTTGTTTTTTTATACATTAATACATCGAATGGAATGGCCCTAGGCCTTCAATATATGGGACAGACAAAATACATGGAAATAAACAGGCCTTAACCTCAGCCACTCATGTTAATATTTTGTCATATGATGCGTAAACCTTTTTCAGCCTGTTAAGGACACACAAAAAAGAATGACTGAAATGGTTTTGGTGTGTGAATGCAGGAATCCTTATGGATAACTGACCGTCGAATTGATATTTGAAGAAAACAAGAGCCCCTGTAAATAGTAAGTGATTTCTGTGTATAGTGCTTTCTAGGTTTGTCCACTAGATGAGGCTCTATTTCCAAGTAAGCATTCAATAAGTTACGTATTCTTCTAGAGAAATAAATACATCAGAAAATGATGTCTGTTTATTTATTGCTGTTACAAAATTTACTTTGTTTGTTTTTTTTATTTGTCGGCTATCAAGATAACGCAAAGCTACTAGGCCGATTTCATGAAACCTGCTGCAGGATGGGCCAAGAAAGATCCCATTACATTTTGGGGCCTATCCGTTTATCACAGTAAAAAACATTATTTCTAACATTGGATTTGGCGGAGGACTGCGCTCTCTGCAAGCCCCTCTAGTTTTATTTTGTGTCCATTATCAGTTTTGACAGTTTGCACACACGCGCACATTTGTATCTTGCTACTGATTGGTCCGATTAACTGTCGATCAAACGTGGGCGGAGTCAGTGGGAGTTACTAGGTCCAAAGCAAAGAGGAGACGACGGAGCTGTCAAACAGCAACGAGCGTCTGAAATATTATCCCTGGTAGTGAAAACATCGCGTCTTACCTGGTTTTGGAAACGAGAACGACAGAAACAGATTTAGACCTGAATTTGTAAATTACGCCTTTGGAGAATGTGGACATATTCAGTTGTGGCGAGTGAAAACTTCTTGTTTTATGTGTTTTCTGAAGCTACTGACTGTTAGCTCCTGCTCAGCTCGAGTTTTGTTGACAAACTAGCCAGCCAGCTAGTCACTGAGCTAGCTGCCCTACCAACTTTTATTGTTACGGGGTTCGCTTTTCGATAAATGTTTCCTGGGAAAGGCATGGAATCCAGCGTGAACTGTTCTCGCCAATATCTGTGTGAAATAGAAACAGGTACGTAATGTTAACTTAAACTTCTACAAAATGCTAATACTGTCTTTTTCTGTTTGGTTTGTTTCCTGTGTGGTTATTAACAAATAACATAGCGTTGCAGCTATAACTTCTTTATCTAACTACCTATAGTTATTGTACAAAGTCCTTGGAAGCATTGACTAATTAGCTGGCTATGGTATTCAGATAATGGGCAGGTTTTCTTTCCAAGGATGCTGCCCCATGAACTTGTTCATTAATCTAAACCCTTGAAGAATGACAGGTATGCAGCGGCTCACATATCATGGCAGTTTGCTGCTAAAGATTGTCTTCTGATAAGAGGCTGCTATTCACTTGTTGAATGTGACCTTGCTCTAATGCCTGAAAAAGGTTGCTGTTATAGTAAAATACTCATTCGAAAGGTCTTGTGAAAATGATTTATTAAACAGCAAACAGGTCAAGTCAGTAAATGTAGTTGCATTATTTCTAAGGCTGTAAGTTAAGGTCTTGTGTTTGATTATTTTGTGTTGCACGTACA
>CAAKHC010011847.1:0-16571 GCA_901007825.1 Macroramphosus scolopax
GCAACAAGGGCATTGACGAGAGAGGCTTTTTTTTTCTCCCAATGATAATGTGAATGGATACCTGCAGGGGGAGATTTCTGCACTGTTCCTCATCCTGTCAGCCACTCTGGGTAACACTGGGGCTTAATGAACCTGAAAACAAGTCACTGTGTGTGGTGAGGGTGTGTGTGTATGTGTGTGTGTATGAATCGAGATGGGTACTATGTAGTAGCTTATAGCCGGCCGTGCTATTATTCAAAAAGTACAGTTGAGAAATAAGCACTCCGTAATCAACTCCATTATTTCTCCGTGTATTTATCTATAGATTTCACGTCAGCTGTAAGGGAATAGCAGGCCAACTGAAGTGCACACGCAAGAACTGAAGTGCACACGTCTTTCTGGCCGGAGCACAAGAGCCGCTTAAACATGTAATGCAATATGTATGTGCTGCCGGCGAGACGGTCTGACTGATAAGTTGACACCGTGGAAATGCATAGCGAGGATGCATGACATGTCACCGATGTCATGTGTGATCGATCGGACGCTGCGCTGTTTGAACGAGAGGTCATCGCTCTCCATATACAGCCGGGGCTGGATGTGGCAGAATGCAGAGTCAGCAGGCAGTCGTATTTTGGACTCACTCCTCCTCCTCCTCCCTCTCCTCCTGAGTGGGTAATAAGCTGAGTTGTTGTTGGTGGACACACGTCACTCCGTGTGACATTAGACTCACTCAACGCTGCCAGAACATTCCCCCGTACTTTAACTCGGACAGTAGGCCCTTCCGATGAGGGGCTGCAAATACCTTCTCAAAGTTGCTGACAGTGAATGATGTGTTTGTTTATTACGGCTGATAGGTGTCATGTTAGACATGCATTAAGTCATTGCAGGAGGGGGGCATGCAATGTCTCTTTATTGTAATGGTGCTGCGGAACAATGTGGGCGAGCGCTCGCCTGGGAAAGAAGCAATGGGAAATGTTAGATTAAAAAAAGGAAAGGATGAGCAGGAGGAATGAAGAGGGAGGGAGGTAAAGAGCCAAAAAGACAGGAGACAGAGATACGGATAGACTGAGAGATGGAGGAAGGGAGCCACAGATGTGGTGGGGCCTCAGGCGATACAAGTCATTATGGTGTAAACTGCTCCAGTGGTGATGTTGTGTGGAGAGCAGAGAGGTCACCAGCTCGGGGTGTGTCAGGCAGTACATGCACGCACACACACAAGCAGGCGCACACACACACACACGGAGGAAACCGAGAGAACATCTGGATATGTGCCACCTGCCTGGAGGAAGTCATCTAGTTTACACGCAGTACAGGAGGGGGGTTTGTCCCTTCCTGGATGTGCAACCTTCATGCAAGTCTGCACCACTGGGAGAGGATGGAGGACGAAGTGGAGAGTGAAGAGCGTGCAAACCAAATGACACACTTTACAGGGATTAAGTGTTAAAGTAAACACGGATATCGTGAGCCCGGGACAGGAAATGGGTGGAAATACACACTGCCGTCTCCTGTGCGGAGCCCTATCATGTGACGACAGTTGCTTGTTTTACTCAGCCAGCGAAGGTCCGGGGCGCCTCGCGCTCAAGAGCTGCATGCATGGTAAACCCATCCAGAGGCATTCATAAGACAGAATTAAAAAAACAAACATAAACGCTTCATTTGTATCCAGTTCTAATATGATTGTCATGTTAAGCCTTTCACCTCTTCACGCATTCATAAACTTATAAGCGAATCATAAAAAAAAAAAACCTCCAGTATTGACCATCTGGCTGCAGCCCAAGCTAGCGTACCACAAAACAATTGCATTCATTAGGTTAATTTATCATGGTGGTAAGCTCAATTTACTTTTGCTTGTGCGAGCGTGGCTCATTAAGATTCAGTCTGCCGTTTCCTCGGGCCGTCTTGTGATCATTCACGCAGGGTTCACGCATTTTGGACCAGATAGGAAACACTCCAGGGTTATCTGCCAGACCTAAATTGTTTAAATAAAGGCAGCAAAAGAAGAGGTGGAGAGAGGGATTATCTTGGCAAATGAGAGAATGAGAAAAGGGATGGGGGGGTGGGGGGGGGGGGCTGTGGAGGAGTGATCTGAAGAAGAATGCCGTTGAAGAGAAGTGGGGAGAATGAAAGGCTTCAGTTTATGGAATGGATGAAGCGCGGCCGTGGCGGAGGAGGAATGGAGAAAGAGTGAGGGAAGGGAGGCACGTGACTAAATGTATTCTGATAACTGAACAGCAGATGTCTCGCATGGAGCTCCTTTGTTGCCTGAACAGCAGGACCCTGCACTTCAGTGGGCTCACTTCACACCGCATTCATTTGCCTGCCAGCTGCCAATTTAGGGTAGAAAGAGTGAAAAAGAAGGCGCGAGAGAGAGAGAAAGGAGCGAGGCTCATAGGGTCCGTCCGTCCCCTTGCTCGACATGTCTTGCAGAGAGGCTGCCATTCCTTTCTCTCTTCCCCCGGTGGCCTGTACAATTAGTGATCTGCATAACCACCCACACCTCCACACACTGCTCTCGCAGAGCAGAGGGGGAGCTGCCTTTGTCTTTTGGCTGCTGTACAATGAGTCGCTTTGGACTTGGCTGGAAGCCAGGAACCGTGGCACAAAACTGCATGTTCTTGATGGATGAAGAATACTACCAGTCTCGCTTCCCCATGCAGCTGATTTGGCAGGTCAGAGATGAACTGCGGCAGCGGCCGTCCACAGCCCCTTTTGTTAAACCCCCCCCTCCTAAACTGTGGAAAAAAGGGAAAAGTTTCTGAATTGTGAACTCCGTATTATCCTCCCAGGTACCTTTGCTCCATAGAAGCAGGCTCTCATTAAGCCCACAAAGCCCACAGTTCATTAACACCTGGGTGATAACAAATTCACACCCCTCTGCTAAGCGATGCAGGCCGAGGGCGTGATGGCATCGAGGCTTCTGCGAGGCTCGCTGCCTGCGAGGCGGGACTCAGGTGACTACGGCTTCACAGCTCACCTGACGCTCGTGACCTCGCTGAGAGCCAAATCACATCTCACTTTGTGCAACACATCCTCCGTCTCATGGATGTGAGGGAAAGGAAGAGCTTTACTTACTTTTTATTGCATCAACTTCTTCGCTGGCTTTGCACAGGTGCTTTCAGACTCGAGGAACTTCTGTTCTAAGAACTGTCGGAGGAACCACCTGCTGTTTTGGGTGCAGGATTTAGAAAGGATTCTTAGTACTTAGTCTTCAGGAACATTTTTAAGTCCGACTTCAAGGAAGGTTGTGTGTGTGTGTGAGGTGATTTGTGTAGCAGTGACAGTGCAGCGCTGGCCCTCGCTATGTTTAACACCATGTAGAACGACAGCAGCTGTTAGTATTAGCCTCTGAGGATGAGACAGAGCACTGACATCTCTGTTATTATCAGCAAACACTCCAATCTTAGTGTCCTCCATCTCCGTGTTGTTGGAAACGGAGGAGGTGCACTGACCTCCACCGTGGGATGTTCCTCTCAAGGAAGCTCCTCCAACTGCCCGGTTGGAAAAACGCCTCACTTAGACGTGTGAGGACTCTTCAGGGATGTGGCTGCCGCGGGATCTGTTTACGGATCATTAACCCCATTATTAAGCCTGGCGTGTTGCATCATACGGGAGATAATACACACACAGATCAAGGACCACCTGCTTTATAATCGTGCTCGCTTGTTCTCGGAGCACAAAAGGCGACACGAGCAGATCCCTCTCATCGCCCTCCCCGATGTCGACTCACTAGGACGGAGGAATGGGAACGAGCATTATCCCCACTTCCTGAGTCGGAGGAGGGGAGATGATAAAAACTTTTTGATTAAGGGAAGGGAATGTTCTATTTCATTCTGATTCGGGAAGCAGCAGAAAGAGCGGAGGATTAATCTTAAGGCCGTCGTTTTACTGCCTATCCCCACTCCTGTCTCGGAGCTGAAGAAGCGCGGGTGAATAATGGGGTGTCCATCAGCCGTGGGCTCAGGCCCAGATTGGGATTTTCTCTGGGGATGATACAAAGCAGGACGACAATTGATGATTCATAATGTACAGTTTTATCCTGCATGGCGATAGCGCGGGCTATTGTGCCGGGGTTTGGCATTAGTATTACACTATCTCTCAATGAAGTGTTACGCCTGTGACAGCAATCTTTGGATGTTCTTCTGCTGAGGACGGGGAAATCACCGGTTTATAAATATGGATTTAGAGACTCATAGACTCGTGTAATTCCGATACGTGACAAATCGCACTTTTTAGTCGTCTGAAGCACCATCCTCGTTCAGTCACACAAGCGCGGCGTAATGTTTAAGCATCCTTTTTGAAAGGAAGGGAGGATCCAGCTATGGCAGAAACCAGCCAGGAATAATGGCCCCTTGTTACGTTCACTTACTTGACTCGCTCGTTTCTGTACAAACGGAGCTTTACAATGAACCGGGAACAATCCCGCTAACAAAGTTGTCTGTCTCTCCAGTCATGTGAGGAGCACCTGTCGTGTCGGGGAGACGAGGCCGAGGCGGTGCCGGGGATCCATGGAAGGGACGCTATCCATCAGTAGTTCCATTTGATATTTAATTTAGACTTTTATGAGCCTTAAAGGATGGGCCATGTCATTTTTCTCTCCCGGTGCTCTCTCTATAGGGATGGAGGATAAATTCCTTCCATGCGTGCAGCAGCCTCACCAAGGCTCCTCCAGATTTATAACTGTATATGATAGTGGGGATGCCGGTAGCGGACGGTGACCGGCCCACATTCAGCACATTACGCATGGGCAGGTTGTATTTGCTCTAACGTGGACAAAAGCAGGCGGAATAACCCTTTTTTTTGTAATTGCTCTAAAAGTTGAAATAAACCTTCTAACATCGGCGTAATGATGCCAGACTGTTTAGAAGGACAATATTCCCATTTAAAGCCGCAGAACTGAATCAATCAATTAAGCATTAATCAACAGAGTTAGTGATATTACGCATACATGTTTTTTATTTCCGTGAGTTATGGACGGAGTAAAATGGGTGATATTCTGAGAGGGTAATATTAAGGAGCAGCGACCAGTTTTATAAACTAATCCTCTCCTAATGGTCTGTTTAAATGTAATTTATAGCCTCATTCATTACCCTCCTTTTTGTATTAGTAATTATTTCTAAAATACCAAAGAGCCGTCTTTTTCTTCCACTGGATCTTCTCCGGCTCTGATTTATCGCCCCGGCTCTGGCCTGATGCCGTCTTTCCCAAGGTGTGACATTTCAAAATATTTATAGCTCTGGCACATTAAAAAGGCCTTCCTCTGAAGGTGACCGACTGCTCTTCCACACCGGCGTAATTAATAGAACCTCCGCGTGTTCGTCCGGTGTTCTTTATCCGCTGCGTCGTGTTGAAACAGCGAAGTGTTGGCTCATAAACACACCGCCGGTCTCAGGATGCATCGCATCCCAGCCCAAAAGTTGAATATCTAATTGATTAGATCTAAACCTTCTGTCCAAAGTGGCAATTAAAATTCAATTAAACTGACTGAAAGCATCATATTAAATTTCATCTCTTTATGAGCTCCGAGATAATGCTGGAGGACAAGACTGGAATATAATCACAGCCTTCCTAGATTATATGATCCCGTTCCTTCACAATAAAAGTGACACTTTTGGGTATACTTTCAATATTTCTTATCTATAACTTTCTAATGAACACGTTTTATAGCCATTAAATCGACTATTATTGCATATTACGATAAAGAGGGATTCCTCTCCGGTCTGCACACATTAAAAAAGAATTAGTTTCTTTTTTGTCTCGCAGGTGAACGGAACATGAAGAAAGGAGGAGAATCTAATTGGTTTAGCATAATTATTACAATCTCCATCATGCTTACTGGTATTACACACAACAGTCATAGAATATGTGTCATCCCATGAATGCACGTCAGCATAAATGCTAACTTAGGCAGCTAGTAATGTGGTTGTTTTATAGAAATACACACATTTCTCTGACTTGAGAAGCACAGCTGATGAAGAACGTTGTACCAAAAAGTGTAAAAGATTATGAAGAACATTCTCTAATTGGAAGTATAATCAGCTTTAAGTTGGGCCAAGACACATCAATGATGAAACTTTCATAAAAGTCTGTCAATAACTTTTCGTGTAATGTTGCTAACAAACAAATAACAGATGTCAGGACACAAGAAAGGAAGGTACCACATATGTTGTGTCAAAGGTCAGCGCGAAGCCTCCGCGAGGCCGTTGATAACTACTATTTAGACGTACACAGGGAGCAACGGGGGCGACTGGAAGAGGTTGTTCTTGTTACCGAGTGGCTCTCTGTTTGCTCTGTGTGATTACTCTCTCCGGCTCCATCCTGGTTTTTCGTGCCTCCGTGATAAAGATATTCATTTACCTGATATGAAAAACCTTGTTCATGCTGATCGCAAACGACTCCAGATAATGGAGGTAAAAAAAAAGTGGGGAGGTGAGAGGAGAACAGAGGAGGTGATGAGAGGGGAAGGGATAGTGGCTGCGAAGAATCACGTTAAATATTAATGCGGTCGGAGCCGACGTGACACGAGTTTGCGTACGAACAAAATAAGGCTTTGTAGGTTTTCTTGATTTGTGTAAAAGCTCCGACGCGGGTCGAGAGCAGAGGTTTGGACGTGTTTGTTAGGGACTCTGAGTGGAGGCTGAGGATGACTTGTGTGTATTCCACGGGGGCAACACCCTCCCCTTTGTGCTAATGATGAGATTCATATCATTTTAACTGCTTGTGAACGAGGCGGCTTCTGCACGCAGCGCTGGCATCCGTCCACTGACTCCTCCACGGCGGTGAAGGAGACAGAAAACTAAACGTGTCCTATCAAATGCATCCTCGTGGTTAAAGGGGTAAAATGAGATGCAGAGGAGGGGTGATAGTCAATTCCTCTCATCATGTAGTAGCCCATCTTCTCTGGCTTTATTTTGTTTGAGTATATGGCTCACTCATCCCAGGTTTTATTGTCTCTATCCGGGGGAACACGGTCGCCGTGCGCGGCACATCAGGCAAGTTCTTGATTCCGTACTCAGTAATTTAAAGCCTTTATGGAATTGCAATTTCAGGGCTCAGTGCTTGTTTTTCTAAAATGTACTCAAGGAATTAGCCACTCGAGCCACAAATCAGTTGAATTTATGCACAGTTGTAATACACTTTATAGGCTCATGGTACATTGCTTCAAAAACAGCAGATGTGAAATTATGATAAATATAATGAGGGTTTTTCTCCTCCCCACTCACCTCTCGCCGTCCCTCCTTCCCTCACTCTCCACACTGAGCGAGAAGGATGTGAAGCGTGTTTACTTACCCCATACAATGCATTTAATGTCTTAGTAAGGGCCGCCAACAAAACCTGATTAATGTCCTCATCTCTTTTATTAAAGATAAGAGTGGCACTGCAGTCAGGAGATAGAGGGAGCGCCATAAATCTCGGGGCAAAATGAGCAGTCAAATAATCACTCATCAGAAATGAAATCTACATACATTAACACTCGCAGACACTCCGCTGTGAATGTAAACACAGGGCTATGTGCAGTGAAGCCGGCTCCATTTATCCAACTATGTGTGGGGGGTTGGCGGGCGGGGACGAAGGTGTCTGGAGAGCTCCCAGCTTGCGATGATTTTTAAGGGGGTCCTGTCCCGCCTCAGCTACAGTCCAGCGCCATGTGTCCAAGGGAAACAGACACAATCATTAGGGCAATGGATGAGCTGCATGGCGGAGGCAATTAAGCATCACCCTGACTAGGACATAATGTTGATCCGTCTGGACGATTAATCAAGGCGATGCATTAGACAGTGATGGGTGACCCTGTGCCTTTGTGACAAAATGATTCTTCATCCCGTGTTTAGGGATTGGGATCCGGAGGTCCCTAACGCGCCTCGGAGGCACCCCGGTGAAACCCTGTCATTTATTCTGATTCCGTCCCTGACAGCTATCAACCTGTCTTCTGCCAGCGAAGGAACATTATCTGAACTCCCAAGGCGCTCGGCGACAGGGACTAAGCTTATGAGTGGTGGTAGCAGACGGGCGGATATGTAAAGTAATGATAATGCTACCTGTCCTTAATACTGTGTCAGGTGCATGTACATACATAGGAACCACACGCGAGCGCATATATTTACATGCACACGATCGGTCATGTTTGCACACATGCACAAAGACACATTAAGACATACAGATATGAATTTGTGACATATAATGCGCCATTTTTTTTGTCCTTCTCATCCACATCATTGACGCCTCCCCGTGACAGATGTCATATGTTGTGATTAAAAACTTGGGGGGGAAAAAATTAAAAACAAATGCACAATGCACCACGACTGCTCTTTGTTTTGGTGTCAATCATATCTTAATAATCAGAATGAGCTTTTTTTTTCTTTTTTTCTTCTTCTCCTCTTCCGCTCGTTCGCCGACGGCATCTGGCGGCGACAGGCTGACGAGGTGTCTCTGCAGCGGAAATTGCAAGAAATGGATTTTCCACGCTTGATAAAAGTCACACACAATTAGTGGGAGTGTCAAACCACTTCATATAGACTCGTGCAAAGTAATGCAGCACCACTCAAAATATTGACAGGGATGCGTGGCAACATCAGTGGTCTTACTGTGATAATGACTTGATGGCAAGCTGATACTGTTCATGCGCCTCATCGACACGATGCCGGAGCACTTTTACGCTCTTCCAGCGTCAGTAGCTTAAGGATTAGATATCAAACGCTTGCAGCCGTGGTTTTTTTTTTTTTACGTTACATTCATTGAAGATTAACCAGGGAGCGAATATCAGTCACATTCTGGATCTTTTCCTGCAATTTAAGGATGATTAACCCCCATTATTTCTAATCACAATGTAATTCTGCACATTATTTTAAATGTGGGATATAAGATGTCCAGTTCTGCCTCTCTGTTTTTTTTCTCCTTCTGTCCATATGGTCACCTGTGCTGTTGGATCGTTAGCACGTCATTACCTCAGTCGTTGAGCTCCGGCGTCTCGGAGCCTTTAAAACCTCCAACAGGTCCGCTGATGGTACAATATGCTCCTTGTTATTCTGGGATCATTGGCGCCAAAGCTCAGGCAATCAAGTCGGTTTTGTTGAAGCTCATTGGCTCAGTGGGGTCTCAGCTCATCTGCGAACTTGGAATGAGAAAGGAAGTGTTCGGGTTAGTTGGGTCGTTAGGTGGAAATTCTTTGATAATGGTGCATGTTACATTAGGAACCCGAGCAAACCGGAGATAAGTGTTTTTAGAGCCGGCGTAATGTAATCTACAGGATGGCTTGGGTAGATAGGAAATCCTTTGGAGGTGTGAAGTATGGAGATGAATAGTTCCTTATTTTAAACTCATCACACGCTGGACAGGAGACACACTGACACGAACAGATTCGCACACATCCAAGACACTTTTATTGCGGATGATTTATTAATCAGAGTATCTTCTCGTTAGCCGCGGGGCTGCGCTAGTTGCGCTATCGGCTTACTTGTTTATAAAACGGTCCGAGCGGCGTCTAACCTTACGTAGCATTAATAAGGCATTCATAATAAGCCCCGCTAGTTATGAGCAATCTCTCAGCGTTACCGGCGTCCTGATGAAATATAGAGCCGTGATGAAATGGAAGCAGCTGAGGCCGAGCGGAGGGCTGCAGTCGCCAGATTCCCCCTCTAATGGAAGAAGGGCGGTGTGCAACTTCTTCAGCCGTCCCCCTCGGAGACCGACGTCACACATCAATGAAGTTGTCATGTTGCACGGTGCATCACTCTGTTACAATGAAGCAAAGTAAACCTTGAAAACCCAAAGTACTACAGATAGTGGAGCAGTTTTTATTTGTCTTTAACTTCTGGTACTTGTGCAGTACCGGCAGCAGAGGAGCCAGTAGAGGCGGTAAACTGCACAGCTGTGGAAACCTTTTCAAATTGAGGTTTTGATAACTGCGCTGTGGTGCAGGTAGAACCGGTCCCAGCTCCTGCCATGAAAACAATATAACTTGAATGATTTTTTAAATTTCCTCCACTTGTTCCTCCCCAAAGTGTGCACCAGGGCCACATTTTACCGCCATGATTAGTAGTCGGTATTGGGTTGTGTTGAATCTTCAAGCTTCTGTAACTGATCCTCTGACGCACCTTCGCTTTATCCCTCTCTCCCCCCGTGGGATGTCAACCTCCGAGAGGAAGAGGGGGCCGTCTTTGAGGAGGTGGCGTCACGCGGCTGCTATAGCCCACTAAAGCTGCTCGAGGAAAGACATCTTGTCAGTGAGCATTAATCATCGGGCCCACCATCGGAAACAGATTCCCCTCATAAGCAATTTCACTCATTAGAATTACGCTGCTGATTTGCTGATTGGAGTTACGCTGAGGCTACTTCGCTGTGAGGGGAGGAGAGGAGAGCGGGAGTTTGAGGAGGGAAGGAGGGAGGGGGGACGGATGGAGGAGAGAAGGGGGGGGGGTCGGGTCTGACACATTTACAGTGATGTGAAAGCTGAGATGTTGATTAATGTGCATTGTTCCTCTCACATAAACTGAATAAATAAATATCAAACAAAGGCAGAGGGAGAGACTCATTTACAAATCAGGAAATGAAAGTTCCATTTGGTGAGGGAGTAACACGGGCTGGGATGACAGTTTGTAGACATGACTGTAAACACGGAATCACCATGGTGGAAGTCGGAGCCGTGCGGCCCCCCCTGCGCGCGCCAAACACCTGGCGTGGCTGTTTGAAGGTTTCCCTAAACCGACAATACTTGTGTCATAGACGAGACTTTAAGAGGAGGGACCCCCCCTGCCCTGCCCGTCCCTCTGAAGTCCACTGCTGCAGTAAGTGGACTTCCTAGTAAACAGGGCATGTTGCAATCAGGACTCTCCTGGCATGAGCGAGATGGGCGGCTGCCAAGGGCGCAAAATGTCAGGAAGGAGCGCTGTACGTTTTTTTTTTTTGTTTTTTTTTTACAACTTAATGAGCTGTTTGGGTTGGAGGACGTGTGCAGGCCCTGGTTACAGTAACAATATTTGCAAAAGCAACCTTTTTCATTACACTAATGAACACACTAAAACCCTGAACTGTCCATCAAAGATGACGAGAGAGCATTCCAATCTTCGTCACTGTAGAAGTGCATCAGATACGTGTTTACAGCCTGATCACACCATGCAATCCTGTGCAAAGGTGCATTATTTGGGTATTTTTTACAGGGAAAGATATTCAATGTCCTCACATGTATGTAGTGTATTTCCACCGATCTCCTGTTGGTTCCACTGACATCTTTCCAAACTACGCCGGCTTTCAGTTTCCAAAATAATCTTGTCATCAAGGCTGTTTACAGAATTAAAAACCCATCTTACATCTTGCTGCATGATGATAACAGAACAACAGCCCATCCACTGCACCAGGCTGTTTATATTGATATCCAATTCGCAAACACCCTTGTTTACATAAATAAACAACATTCTGTTTGCTTCTATGAACGCGGCGTTTGCACAGACCACGGAATCGCCCTTTAATGGAACAAGATGTTTACATGGCTCAGAATGCTGGCTAATAATGGCACATCTCAGCTGTCGTATCCGGGGCCGCTCATGGCGGCGACGTGTGTTTATCCAGGCTACTTCGGAGCGGAGGATTGTGTTTACGAGCGGCAACTCTTAAACGTTTTTGTACGCCAATTGATTTCAGGATGTGCTCCTGTGCTAATCCGCCGGAAGGAATACATACAGATGAGACACAAAGTGGTTGACCGTTCTTCTATATTGTCTTTTTTTTACATGCTGCTTGCAGGAGAAAACACAATGAAGTTTGTGAGCCCACGAGGATGTTGTGCCAACTTCGCATCATGTTTGGGTTTGATCCCGTCCATTACATCCGCTCGCCGGGGTCCCTACGTGCCCCCCTCGCCAGTCATTAGAGCGCTACTCTGTTTTAAGGGAGGCGGAAGCATCCGAGGGCCGTCTGAACCTTTCCTGTGGAGCGGAGCCAACGACCACATGACTTAATAATCGGTGACAAACATAAGCCTGCGTTGGCATGAGCAGCATTACCTGGTAGCGGACACATGAACCGTATTAACGGTCATCCGCTGAGCCTTTATATGTGTACCCCTCGCATGTGTGACACCTCGTCTGTCAAGCTGCGGCACGTCTGCGCTTTGATCACGTTCAAATGATCTTTGGTGTGTGATTATTCTCCGACTGTACAAATACACAGTCACACTAATTAGGCGTTATTTTGTTAGGTGAATGACTGCTACCGATACACCCCTCTGTCATCGTCTTCAAGAGGAAATGCACTTGTGCAGCGATTCCCTCCATCCTTCCTCCCCCCTCCCCACCTCAGCTCCTTTCTTCTCCCTGGTTGTGCAGATTCCTCCGTTAGCTCGGGCGGCCGGGGAGAAGTCGTTTTACAGTTCAATCAGGAATTCTAATAAACTGACCTGTGCTTTAATGACTAATTCATTGTCTCCTTTACTACCTTCATGGGTATAAAGCGGATTAATGACTTGAGCAAGGTTAAAAACAGTACCACTGTGCTTTTCCTTCATCCATTATCAATCATCCTTTAGATTCTTAAGAGAGCTACGGAAATTGAAGGAAAATTAGTTATCCTTTTGATGGATGATAGCATAGGTAGGAGTGTATGCGGAAGATATAAGTGTGGCTATAGCATTAATGGAAATAGCGCGATAAGCTAAGCTCGCGCGGGGAGCCTTCACGTATACATGAGGCAAACTTTAATGCTGTTTGACAGGGGAATTATCAGCCTGTGACAATAAAGCCGCACAGTGTTTGCCGACGAACGAGGGAAATAAGTCGTATTTTTGAATATCCTCTCGCCAGCTGACCCATAAAATGTGTGTTATTGAAATGGACCAGAGACGTAATCTGGTGCACCGCACAGTTCTTTTAAAGCAGGAAGACTTCCAGGTTAAGAATTCCAAGTTATTAAACTTCTTTGACAGTTTCTTTACTTTTCCTCACACCGTACTACTTCCTTGTGTTACAGAAACCCCACGGAGGAGGAATAAAATAACCAAAAAAAAACAAAGAAGGAGGCAAAGGGGAATGACGATGAGGAGCGGGTGTACGCCTGCGTCTCTTTGTTTACCATCCGATATTCCCATCACACGTACGTACGCCTCTGCGGCGTCTCCGGGCTCGTCCCGTTCGCGGCCCAGTCTTTTCAATGGATTTAGTGGAGAGCCCGACACAACGGATGATTTGTGACATGTAGGAAGGCTGGAAACGGGGGAGGACAAGGCAGGTTTCTGCGGGGAGTGTTTGGGATCCAGGGATGCCTTGAAGATAGTGATTCATTATATTTAAGACAAGTGTGACATCCTACTTCAAGGAAGCAGCACACATATGTATGGAGGGGGAGATTTTTTTTTTTTTCGG
This sequence comes from Macroramphosus scolopax, assembly GCA_901007825.1. Classification (NCBI taxonomy): domain Eukaryota; kingdom Metazoa; phylum Chordata; class Actinopteri; order Syngnathiformes; family Centriscidae; genus Macroramphosus; species Macroramphosus scolopax. The sequence continues at coordinate 13,329 of CAAKHC010011847.1, forward strand.
GTGGCCAAAGCGGGGAGGGGTAGGTAAGTACAAAGGAATGCCTCAGTGTTTTTGGAGATGACATAGGAATAGTAGGCAGGCATATGGAGACAGCAGACTGGAAAATAATGGGTAATGGAGGAATTTAGCCTCAGGCTATATGCCTGCTTTGCCTACTTCTGTATAACTAGTATATTTATAATTCAAATACATACCTTTAATAATTAACAACCAGTGAATATTATAGGAGAATGCAGGATCTCTCCTCCGCAGATGGAGTCAGGTGAAAAATAGTATTAAATTTCAAATTTGACAACAGCGGAGAACAAAGGAGGGAAGAGCCAAAAGAGTTGGCTGACATTTTTTTTTGGAACATTTTTTTTTTTGCTCAGCAAATAAAGTCTGGTATGACAGTTATTTAACACACGACAGTCAGTTTGAGTGATAAAAAAAAAAAGAAGTATCTCCGGGTGTTGCCGGGTTGGAAATGTTTGGGTTCATTATACTTAAAGGAGGTTCAATCGCCGGCTGCTGCGTGTACAGTAGGCTCATTGTTTCTCGGGTTTTCTCTCGCGGTGAATCATATAAGCCAGACGAGGGAAACTCCCTGGAAACTTTAGTGAACAGTTACGCAAGCAAACATCTCATTCAGTGTTTGTTTGTTGTCTGGAGGCATTGTGAACTTCTGCAACGCTCCAGTCATCGACGGAGCAGCAGCAGTATTTGATCTCCTGTTGTCGTCGGGCAAAAACCTTAAAATGTGCTGAGACACGAAATCAACTCTGCAGAGGGCGATGCGATTTCAGACACATTTAGCTGCTGTGTTATCACATGCATTGAACGTGTATTAATGCAGTGCCTCTTCATATCGAACAGCCCAAAAGACAGTGTGTTTTGTAGTCTGTACTCAATCCGCGTCACCTGATGTAATGCAAACACCACAGTTCAACGAGGACTCCGTGTTCTGGATCTGAGATGTGTACTAACTCCGTGCAGGCCCCCGATTCTACTGTATCTCTACTCTTTGATGCATCTCATACATATTGACGACCCACTGAAGAAACCAACCACTAAAGCACGAGCTCAATTTGTGCATCCTTTTTTTTTGGAAAATGGCGCATTAGTTTGTCCCGATTACATTTTCCAGGGTTAATTAGCAAGTGAGAGATTGGACAATTAGCTCATCCGTGCTAATTGATTATAATATTACAACTTGGTGATGATAAGATGAACACAGTCCCCTTGTTCCAGATTTCTCCAAGGGATTGATAATATATACAATGCTTCCTGTGTAATGAGGGTTTTAAAAAGGCCAAATCAGCGAGGGAAATTGTTAATTCAATTCCACTCAGATGTTACCGACTTTTTCTCAAAGGCGCAAAAGGAATTGAATTGAATTGCGGGGATCTTACAGAATCCTGTCCTTCATGAGTTGGACTCACGTCAGCACAGATGATGTAGATCACCAGTTTATTCCTGTCAATGACACATAAGATCAAAGTCTGAATATATCTGGGTCGGTTTCCTTCTGCTCATAATTGAAGCTCTTTCCATTTCATGTCCAGAAGCTAAGAACTCACGACGTGGATGTACAGTGAATATTTCCTTATGCATCCACATTCATGATTGTGTATTTCCATATGATACAACTGCTTATGCATTCAAATAATTCCAGTCCAGTTCCCTCCCGAGTTGTCAAACATCTGGAGTGTGAGTTCTCAGGTATGGACCTCCGACCGCCGCTCGCCGGTGGCCCCCGCTCGGACCTCCATCACAGTGTGACAGTCTGTCACGAGCCGCAGGCCGCAGAGCCGTGCGAAGGAGAAGGGAGAGCTGCAGGAATGTGTGCTGATGCACTTCACCTGGAAAGTTACACCGTGTGTTAACAGGAAGCGCTCAATGCTCCATTTTGCTTTAAACAAATATGAAAAATGAGAGGAAACTTTTTTACAGTGTCCCTGACGCTGATGGAAGTCAAGCAGAAAGGGCTGCTGTGATCATCTCCCCTTTGCCTTTTAGCTCTGATGTTAATTATGTATAATCTTTAGCAGTAGAAGTATTGTGCTTTGTTTTGTTTTTGCACTCAAGCTTCACAAGAGATCCCCTTTTTTTAGAGAAATATCTTGTTTCACCCACAAATGTTCCTCCTCAGGTGCAGCAAATAAAGAAACAGCTAAAGATTCATGTGTTACATGATGGAGAATTAAGATAAATAATTAATAATAGCCCATTCCTTCACCCTATGAATATTTACATGCAAAGTGTCCCTGGGAGCCTCCATACGCCAGAGGGAAGGAAGCCTGTGTGTTTAGAGCATTAAACACTCAAACATCGTCACCAGCCCTGTTTCGCCTCCAACCATGAAAAGCACCCACCAAAGCACGGAAAGCATTTTATTTGTTGTTGCACAATGTAACCTATTCAACTTCCATTTAGAAGTGGCAAGTCAAATTACAGGTGCTTTTTCCCTCCGCCGAGCTGAAATCCCAGGACGCCGCTTGTCGACTTGGAGCGCGAGGGGAGCAGAAATGAGCTTTTCTCAGGTATTGTTTCCACAACGACATTGTTCATCGGGATCACCTTCCACTTACGGTGTCAAAGTGTCAAAGGTCTTGTTTGTCAGCGCTGCAGGAATCACGGCATCTCGTACCAACGCAGCCAAGCAAACGACTTAGTATATTAAATTATCAGTATATTAATTTATTAATTAAAAAAATAGAATATATACTCCAACAGAAGATTAAAAACAGTGTATTGTATTGCATGACAAGTACAATCAGATTCATGAATTTCTGACCTTTGACCTTTGAGTGGGGCAAACATCAGGAAGGTTGAGGAATATATCAAAACACTCCTTGTTAAAGTTTCACATGTGGCCGCTGAACAGGAGAGCACCAGCTAATAATGGACAAGTCGGGAATGTAATACAAATCAATGTGCTGCCACCGGTGAACCCGGGCATGTTGGGCTCTGTCGCTCCCATTGGTGATATTTATCCAGGAAGGGAAGGCTGTTGTTGTTGCCTCCCTGCAGGTCCCTGAGCCCTCAGATCTCCTCTGTCTCTTGTGCAGATAAGTAGTGGCTGCAAAGGCGATGCCGGTCTTTGATATTTCACTCTTCATTTGAATCAGCGGCTGCTTTATTTGACAATCCTTGGTAATTACCTGGGTACCTTGCTTGATCATGTGAACTCCTGCAGAACCAGAGAGGAGGGAGGGAGTGATAGGGGAGGGTGGGGGGGGGGGGGGGGGGGGGCTTTTGGTG
>CAAKHC010011854.1:2159-18069 GCA_901007825.1 Macroramphosus scolopax
CCCCCTTCCCCCCCTTTCCCCCCCCCCCCCCCCCCCCCCCCCGATGCTCTGGTTCGAATACTCAACTCCTCTCAGCCCATGTTTATCCCCTTTGCATCAACCCTCACCCTGTCCTCCCCGATCATTCCCTAGCAATCGACCCTCTCCTTATCCTATCTTCACCTTATCTTCAACTAACCAATAACCTACTTTTTAAACACTACAATGACGTGGTCTTTGTTAGTGAAGTACTTTCAACCAGCTGCAGTATATTATGTAGTGATTTATTATGCATGTGCAGCAGTGTACCTTAGTGTCTCCGCAGTCTGTCAGACCCAGTTCTTGAATGATGGCATCTACCCTGCTGTCCTTATCTGCGGCGGAGTGATGCTTAGGGTCGAGACGCAGGTTGGCGCTGAACAGAAGGTTCTCTCTGACAGACAGAGTGCCCATCAGGATATCATCCTGGGAACAAAAGACCAATGTGGACACACTAGGCAATAGAATTCGGTGAGTATAAAGTCAAACACTGTGTATTTGTATACCTGAACCACATAAGCAGAGCTGAGCCGGAGGTCAGAGGTGACAAACTTGCCATCCACCAAGACATTTCCTTGCCGAAGCCCAGCAGGGTCTTTTCTTCCAGCGATTACATCCAGCAGCCTGGCGAAGAAAAGGCAAATTAAATATTTATGCGGATGTGGTTGAGCATGTGAAATAGTACCAACACATACATACGGCTCTTACGATGTTTTACCACTTCCCGTGGCCCCCATGATAGCGTTCATGCCAGGTCTCATGATGCCACTGCAACAATCAGTCAAATCAATGATTAAATTAGCAACAAACGCGTAATGGAAGAAGACATAGGCAATAAAAGACTTCTTGTGTAAGTCCTAGCTGGTCGTCGGGACCCTGAACCCTAACAGGATCAGCTCATGGCGGCTCAGGAGGCAGAGTGGTCCTTTAGCAATCAGAAGATTACTATTCCATCCCCGGCTCCTCTAGAGTGTGGAGGTGTCCTTGAGCAAGACACTGAACCCCTTAATGCTCCTGATCAGTGGTCCTTGAATGGCAGCCTCCACCATGTGTGTATGAATGTGTGTGTGAATGTGAGTTTGAATCAATGAATAAGGCATCGTATACGCTGTAAAGTGCTTCCCTGGGTCTTTTGTTTTGGCCACATTCAATATGTAAATACATGCCTCCATAGAGGTTCGATAAACTGGTCAACAAACAAAAACAACAGTCATAACTAACTTTCTCTCGGATAGCTGCCACAGTGCATTCAGAGTTTGTATAGAAACATGAAAAAGCAGTGGAGAAGCACATCACATCCGACATGCTTTGGCATACAGTCACCACCCAATGACAATGTTTTCCAATCCTATTATACGCTCACGCTGGTTGAGGAAGGTATCTTACCTTACATCTTTGAGGATGTATTTTTCAGGACCTTTCTTGCAACAGAACCTCCTCTCCTGAACACAGTAGTGCAAGTTGCTGAATGTGACTGTTGGCCCTCGTTCCTCGACATACTCAAGACCGCAAACAACCTGCTCCTCCTTAGACATTTTCAAACACAGTTGTCTTAACAGCAAGAGAAAAATAGAGGTGTTCAGAAAAACCACCACCACACCTCTGTGCAGTATGACAGGGACAGAGACAAGGTGAGTGCATATAATCTGCTATTTTATGATCTTTGGACCTCTTCACACCCAGGCCAATTTACTTAAGCTGCTCACAGGAAAGATAGTGAGACATTGAACTTTCCTCTCAAAGCCTCAGCTGCAAAGCTAAATGCACCAAAGATGCTGATCAAGCTGCGTGATAATAACTGGTGATAACAGAGGCCCCTGAGTATAAATAGCCTGTTTTTTTTCTGTCAAATCTATCCAATGTCAAAGCTTGTATTTAGGGTCATCTGGGGCATTAAATGTAGGAACTAACATAGAAAGACTGTTCAACATACTCTCAGGCTCACAGCCAATTTTGTGGACCCACAGTAACTTGAAGAAAATGAGCAAGTATACAAAACGTTGCCATGCATGTTTTTCTTCTTATGACGATGACCATAATATCTGCTCTGTATGTATTAACTACAGTATCATACATTCAGAGCAAATAAATATTTGAACAGATGATAGAAGTATTGTTCGTGGAAACGGAAACAATGTGTGATTGCTTATGTTTCCATAACAGCCTCCACTCTTCTGGGAAAGCAAGAATTTACCCTAATGATATTCTCCGAGTATCCTTGCAAGCTGTAGCATTGACATGCCCTTGATTGGAATTCCGTACACAAAAGTACTGTAGTGTTGACAGGATTTTCTACGAAGTGCAACTGAGTACACTTTGACCACATTTCCACAGCCACGCTGCCCCCTGTCGGACACAATGTTTTATGACAGGCTAGCGAGAGCCTTTGGGGTGGGATCAACGTTGTTTTTCAATAACCTTTTAATTTTTTACCACTGTCCAATCAGGCTTCGTGTTCGGCCCCGAGAGCCACGCAGAGATGTCATTGCAGCCAATCACTTTTCAGAACGGAGACAGAATGGGCGGGGCTAGACCCAGAATTCTTAGGTGTTGTCATTGCGTTCATGAGCTTGCTTGCTTGGTGTGTTTTACACGGCTGGAATGCTGAACATACACAATGCAACTCTAAGCAGCGGTTGTTTTTCTTAGGTTATAGAGGTTGTTAGGGGTTTTTGACGTCGTTCTATTGTAGAAGGCAGAAAAAGGCCGTAAAGTACCCACGGAAACCAAACAATCGTATATTTCAAACGAAGGTTAGCCTCTAAGCTAGCAGCTAACGCCTAACGCTAGCTATGGAGGAGAAGAAGGAGGAGGGAGAAGCGGAGATCCAAGAGCACGGCCCCGAGCACTGGTTCTCGAAATGGGAAAGACAGTGCTTAGCCGGGGCTGAGCAAGACGAGCCAAACCAGGAGGAGACGGAACAAAACCAACAGAAGCTGTGGCACCTTTTCCAGAACTCTGCCACTGCGGTAGCACAACTCTACAAAGGTCCGTACTAAGCGTACCGTTAGCGAAGTTATTCCAGCTAACCGTATTGCTGGACGAACAGACACAAAGGGCACTGGCTAGGCTAACTGCCTTAGCTGAACCTAGCTACCTGTCTGCACCATAATAAGTAGTGTTTGTGTCACCGTGGTCGAGATGGATGTCACGTAACTAACGACTTTCAAACCGTGTTTACCTGAAAACACACTGCGGTTACCCGGGACCCTTTCTGTTGCTAACTATACTGTCAGAAGCTAACACACTGCTAATGTTAGCAAGCGTTATATTAGTCCACAGTGTCAGTGTGTGGCACTGAATCTGGAACATAGCTGTCAGAGGAGGTAAACGAACTTAGGAGCCAGGAGGGTATCCAACTTAACCGTGTGTGTATTTATCGTGAAGTTCGTCGAACTAAATCGCCGGCCCGGGACCGACTCGCCACTCTCATAGAAAATCACAGGGAAGCGGCTTTGCGGTCGTCAAAACGGTGATGAGACTGTTAACTAGACGTCATGTTACCCCAAAACAACCAGTTAGCCTTTCTTCTTGAACATCTTAACCCCTGTTCAAATGATAATAAGACAAAACATTCATGTGAACTTTATTTTCGAATGCGATACTGATGAGAGTCCCGGAAGGGGCCAGGACTCAACATGGCTCGGTGTTTTTGTTCACCGGTTAAGTTACACAGTTCTTCAAAATGGCCATACATTGGGAGGAGGAGTGAGTCGACTGAAAGCTACTGTTTGTCCGCGCTGTTGCGACAAGTATCGTTGAAAATATCAACACAATTTTGAAAGCTCATAGCGTCATTTCCCCCTAAATATGATCTGTCGCAGCACTAAATTACAACACTACTCGGGTATCTTTAGGATTTATTTTTTGGAAGTTAAATGTATTGTCAACTTCTGCCGTAAATCTTGGTTAGCTACGTTTGACAATTTTAATCATTTTCCCGAAGTAAAGTTACTTATGATTGACTTGTTCACATGGTCCTTTTTGAAGTCAAAGCTACATTATTTTGTAAACTACTTGTCAAGTACAGTCATTATCCCTCTGATAGCCTTTAAATCCAGCATCTGCTTCTAATCTGCCTTATGTTATCCACAGACTGTATCCACATGAAATTAATACCAACTGATCATTATAAAGGAGAATCCCCTGCAGATTTAGTGTAAGGATTTGCCTTAAAGATTGGATTTGTTAAGGGGCAATGCAATGGGTTTCCCAGCACCACATAGCAACACATAAGCTCACTGCACTTGTAGTTGTGTGCCAGTTTTCAGATTATTCCTCTGCATTATACCACACACAGCAATTAATGTTGACAAAAGATCATAATCCCCATAAGTTCTTTTTGGGAAACCAAAATAACAGTAGTATTTTAATCGCTGTTGTCTGGCGGTTTTCACATCAGATTTAAGCTTTGCACAGGAGCATTTCGTATTTATGTAGCAACAATATTACTTTAATGTTGACATCACAATCTGATTGTCTAAAATTGTATCCACAGATAGAGTATGTCAGCAGCAAGGTCTCTCTCTGTGGGTGCCGTTCCAGAATGCAGCCACAGCTGTCACTAACATGTATAAAGGTACGTAATGTAATGGCTACTGCTCATCCTTAGGCTCTGTGTTTGTGTGGTATTGTGTGTGACGTCCAAGAGGTGTTGTTCTAAAAACAATTCTATCAACAGAGAGCATGGAAGCCCGTCAGCGCAGCTATGATCTTGGTATCCAGATAGGCTACCAGCGCAGGAATAAGGAGGTGATTGCGTGGGTGAAAAAACGCAGAAGAACCATCAGAAGAGAGGACCTAATCAGTTTCCTGTGTGGAAAAGTACCCCCTCCACGCACAGCACGAGCCCCACCTAGAGTCGCCATGGTATCTGCAAGCCGACCATCTCCCCCAGAGACAGGCAGCTCTGTTGAGACCGACCTGCAGCCCTTCAGAGAGGCCATAGCACTGCATGGTTAGTCAAGTTGCTCTGTCAACCAGGAAGGCGTTTCATTATCATATAGGACTACTATTACCTGAATTAAGCTGTGTTTTCTTTGAAGATAGTAAGTTTGTTCTTGTCAGCCGGATTATGTAAAAAGAATTACGTATGTTGCAGATTCAGACATATTCATTAGATCCTCTGAAAATATTTTATGGACCTTGGTGGAGGTTTGTGCTCAGTGCCCTTCTGGTTCTTACAGCTCTCAGTGGCCTTATGTTTTGTTTTCTTTATCTTTCCAGGCCTAAGTGGTGCCATGGCAAGCATTTCTGTTCGCTCTGGTCCTCCGGGTTCACCTACTCACCCTGCCCAGTCCCTCAGTCGCCGTAGAAATGGCCTTCACGATGTGGACCTCAATACCTTCATCGCTGAGGAGATGGCGCTCCATTTGGATTCCACCGCCAATCGCAAAAGAGGCCCAGCCCCCTGTAGTGATGTCATCACAGACTCACCAACTCATAAACGTAACAGGATGCTCTGAACTTTTCCTAAGCCTCTGATCCCTTCTGTCCTCTTCTTGGTGGCCGTTTGGACAGCTGATGAGAACTGATATCTTGGCCAACCATTGAAATCTTCCTCCTTTTCTTCTTAGTTGCAATACTACAAAAACTATAATATTACCAACCTGCTTATTTCTCTATCCCCTCTATTTTTTGTACACATGCCTGTTGTCTCATACATTCTCATCATAGTAGAGTTCCGTTTTTTCAAACACTTCTCTTTTTGTTTGCCCTGATTAGATCTGATACATAAGCGAGCACACATCACTCTTCAAATTGCAGAATGTTACATTTAGACAATGTTTATTTTGCCAGGGCTCCTTTTGTGCATCACATCCATAATCAAACAAACCGATCTGTTGTCTACTACTCCCCCTCGTTCCTTAAGCATACCTCCTCTTCCACGGCCAAACCAGACTGAACTGAAACCCAAGCCTCAGGTGGCTAAACCTCCGCCCTGCTGTGTGGCTCAACTCAAAATGCTTGGCAGTGTGTGTGTGTGTGTATCATTCTGCTGCTCTGTGTTACGCTCTGCGTATCTGACAGCAGTACTGCCACTTACTGTGTCGTACTTGTCTTTGCCTTTGAGAAAGCTGCTACTGTATCTCTGGTTGTTGTGCAACAGCACGTGTATGCGTGAGTGTTTGTGCGTGTGCTTGTGGATGCAGGGTTTTGGCAAATTCAGCACCCACTTGGCTGATTATTTCTTGTTTTACAGAAATTTGTCCTAATTTTTAAGTTGCTCCTGCAGCCCGAAGCCGGGTTTTATCACAAAGCAGTTCAGTTCGATTTACACAGATAATTGTGTTTATTTGTTACTTTCAGAGCAGGCTGACACGTCGAGTGATGGGGGCACAAAAGATTCAAAAGCAAAATAGTTCCATCAAAGTTTCCCAAATGCCGTCATTGTGCAACTTTGTAATACCACTGCTGGAGTATTTGTGTATCCAGATCTAAATGTACACTATTACTCTGTCTACATCAAATTACTCAGAACTGGTGCTTCTATTTGCATCAAGAGCACTAACCAGTGACCTACATCATGTTTACATTAGACCCTTTGATAAGAACTTGAAGTGCAGTGTCATGTTTTTATCTGTTGGGCTACAGAAAGAGTTGCAACACTTTCACACTTGTGATTACAGCTTTAAACCTAGAATCTTTCAGGGGGCTGATGGCTGTGATATTGTGTCAAGCCAAGTCATGGACTTTTGGGTGTGATGGTTCAACCAAGCACGCAGCACTTGTTTTGTTACGGTCACTCTGCTTTGTGATACAATCTTGTGCAATGTGTGTAAATAAACATGTAGGTGCTGTTATATGTGGTACATATTGTAAAAAGTGCAAATTCATTGGGATGTCCGTGTACAATAATGATTCTGACATTAAAGAAATTACAAGCATTTAACTTAACTTGTCCGAGTGTCATGGTCCTTGATCTTATTTTCGATGCAGGTTCACTGTCAAAGGTTATTTATTCGGAGTACCGAGGCCCGAATTCAATAAAGGAAGGATGAACTGTTCAATGAAGAGTTTCAACTACTATGTACAAGTGCCTGCTCAGTTTGCTTTGTTCTATTATTCTTCCCTCAAGGAGCTTAATGTTCAGTTATTATCTGTCACTGAGGACCAAAGAACAAATGTAGTCCGTTTGTCTTCATCTATTACTGTAACCTCTATAACAGCTCTGCAAAGCTAGTTTGCCAACAAAGCCCAAATAAATTGAACAATATGCAATACAACGTTTCCACCACATGGGGGCGACTGCTTTCTGCTTTCCAGGCTCCCACTAAAGAGAAACTTGTGCTGACAATGACGGACCTGAAGTGACGTGTACCAAACCATGCAAACAGAATTTCCATGATACTGATGAGACATTCAAATTTAATGTGTTTGTTTGTAAAGCTAATTTTTATTCATCAAAAAAGATTCAAGCAATACATGGCAAATTATTGAACTTGCAGAATTTTATGGGTGATTAAGTGTTTAAGTAAACAGTTGTAGCTTGAAAGCTAATGTGAGGTTCTTCTGCATACCGAGGCAGCTGCATCCTCTGAAACATTATTAAAATGTGTGTGATCAAAATAACTGAGGCGTCATGGACGTCAGTCAAAATGAATAAATGTATTTCTTCAAAAGAGGGTTCATTTTTAGTTGGAAATCTTTTAAATTGTGTTGATTAAGAGTGTGTACATATTCTAAAGTATTTTAACATTCAGAAGACTGTGAAGCCTTGTTATAGTATCGGCTCTCTATTTTTAGGATCCCTGATGGAAAGCAGTTTTCTGTAAAATAAGCAGTTTCCCCTCTGTAAGTGTTACTAGATGTTTGGTTCCATATCTCTGTCTGATCTGACAGCTGGTTTGACCTCAGTGCCGTCATGCACTCAACAGCTCTTGACAAAGCACTGCTGTCTATCCCCACTGACTCACTGCCACAGAACCAGCAGAACTAAAGATAGTAATAAAGGAGGTGCCACAGTCTTTGAAGTGCTGGAAAAAAATGCCAGGTCATCAGTACGCACTTGACCTCAGACTTTTTGGGCTTATCCCAAGAAAACCCCAGTGTGCTCCCCTGACTCTGTCAGTCCATCACGGTAGAAGAGGATAAAGAACTGCGTCAACTGCACTGTCTTCCTCCACATTCAGCGAGAGTATCTGTGCTCCCTTTCCTGTGCTAACGTTGTTGTTGTTTTTGTTTCATCAAGTATCTGAAAGCTCTGAAGGCTGCTATTTGATAGAACCATAGAAGAGGAACAGAGCTGACCGCAAGCTGTTTCACACTTCAAAAGAAGCACAGTGCATGTGTGTGTGTGCGTGTGTGTATGGACGTGTGTGTGTGTGTCTGTGAGAGAGAAGCAAGAGACGACAAGACGCAACAAGTGTCTGAATGTTCCAGAAAACCCCTCGAAGATGGCCATCTGGGCCGCGCTGATATGAGCTCACACACTCATAAACACACACATAGGTGCCTCCCAGGATGCCGTCTGGTCTGAAAGAGAGAGTTGGTGGTGGCTGCGGCTTGTGCACCATTACGGACGTACACACACACACACACTTCCGTTCCGTCGTAGCAATTTGTGCTGTTTTGTGCTTGACCATTAGGAAGTATTCAATGGTCGACAGCTGGTGATCAATGATGCAATAGTTATCCCTCGTTATCCCTATGAAGAACACAATGGGTGATGGTAATTGCTGCACCAGCTTGCACTAATTGATAGAGGACAACGCTCACAAACACACAAACACATTAACACATTAGCACAAGCACATAAACAGAAACCAATCAGGCAGCCTGAGAATGTGTCCCCCGAGAGAGGTGGGAGATGGAGGGAGAAGTGGAGGAGACAGAGACGCAGGAGAAGGGGAGGAGGACAGGTTCAAATCTCCCCAGACACGGCTGCTAGTCAGGGCTCTTAGTTTTGTGCACATAAGCTACAGTAGGTGCATGAAAACACAAGGTCTGAGAGATTGTTTCCTATTTTTGGATCAGCTATGTGTTCAGAAAAAGGAGTCCCCTCCTTCCTTCCCTCCCTCTATCTTTCTCAAATATAAACATGCTTGCACACACACACACACACACACACCAGATCTTCAGAGCTCCCTGCGCACCAGCATGTCCCTGTCTTCCACAAACGCAAAAAAGAAAAACCCATGAGCAGATCACCATAGCAACACGTTATATATCTTCCAGCAATATTTATCCAACCCAGAGAGGAGGAGTCATGGCAGTTGGGGGTAGATGGATGAGGGGAGGTAGAGGTGGTTGTGTTGGTATGTGTGCATGTGAGGGGGTGTCATGATGCAACTCCTCTAAAAATCAAATGGTCATTATAGATTATAGAAGGGGATGCGGTACCAGCCGGCGGCCACAGGGCGGCAGCAGCGTCCAGCTCAGCAGGACATCCATCACCAGGCATCAACCACCGAGACCCATGGCTTTCATCGATGTGCCACGCAGAGCTTACAGGCTGCAGGTTTTCATCCCAACCAAACACCACAACAGATTATTTCACCTCTTACTCGAAGAAGTGATATTGGCTTGTGTGGTTTTTCCAGAGTCAACGCTGATATATGACAATAACTGGACTGGATTAAAAAGACTGAAAAGAGGAAGCCGTTCCAGTACGTCCTCAAAAGCAACACCTACCAGTGGGATGCTTGGCAGGCATTAAAGGATGGAGAAGATGTTTGAAGGAGAGGAGAGAAAAGAAAAAGAATTGTGGGGCAGAGAGAGAGCGGCAATGATTGTAAGGTCCCCCTCCTCCCCAAGCGTGAGGATTAGATGTTGTGCCGCAGATGGGCTTGTATGTGTGTGTGTGTGTGTGGGTTTATTTTTTGGGCTCAGGAAGCAGGTTAAGCAAGGAGCGAGCGAGCGAAGAGAGGAGAAAAGGACGGAGCGAGGAGGAGGAGGAGGAGGGAGCAGGATGAAAGGATGTAGGTGAGTCTAGGAGGAGAGGAGGCCTAAATCCTCACTGAGCTCCTGGGGGAGAACAAGGACAGACATGGAGACACTAATGATGTGAGAAAAGGCGAAATGTAGAAAGACAGAAGAAAACAGGAAGAGACTGACAGACAGTGTGTGAGCGAGAGACATATAGACAGGATGGGGAGTAAGAAGTGTAAGTGCAGTGCAAGTCTCCATGCTCACAAGTTTATAGAAAAAACAACCCAACAGGACCTGACAAGAGTCTGATAGGATCAGCTCCTCGATGTGCTCACTCACTCATACACACCTACACACTTGCCCTAACACACACACTCACAGTCCCACTTGCCCTCTCTTCAGCACCACTCCATTTTCCCAACATTCTGTGCTTAGAGTGATATTCTTTTGGTACATTTTAAATTTTTCAGTAGGCTTCACCTGGTGTGACTTCATGAGCCATTAGCCTTCGACGGCGGCCAACCTGGGCAGTACATCTGCGGGTCGATCGCTCAAATGCGGCTCCGAGACGGATTCTGTTCACCATTAACCTGAAAAAGTTCACCTGCAGTACAGGAATTGTTGTTCTCAGCAGCCCAGCCTGTGATCAGCTGCAACCGTGTTGAGATGTTCTGGACGTCAGGGACATGTCAGTTAGCAGATGAAGCCGTTAGCTGGTTAGCGTTTGTCTTTAGCGCTAAAAAGCTAATTAACAGATTACAAAGGATTCTATGTTGAGAGACAATCAGCTGTATGAGGCTTCACACAGGACCCAATCAAAACATGTTTGAAATGGTAACAACTGTTTAAAGGTGATAATACAGTGTATGAACGTGCTTCTTCCACTGCCCCCAACTGGCCGCAGGATGTATTACTGCAGCTTCCACTGCACGCCTGTTTACAGTGTTGATGTTTGTTGCACGGAATCTAAGAACACGTTAAGATTGAAGCTTTTATCCTCGGCTTGCTCCTGTTGTTACTTTGTCAGCTGTGATTGATTTTTCATCCTCAGCTTGAAGCCAAACCAGTTTTGTATCATTACAATGTCGGTAGTGGGTCCAAATTGAACTTCCCCCCATGTTGACGATCCTCTCTGAAAGGTAAGAGTTAACTATTCTTAACATGTTCTCAGGTACTTTCCTGTTTGTCATGACAGCGACCAAAGATCCTGCTGCTGAACGAGGACGTCTCTGGAGAAAAGAGACTGAATTCAATTGAAGCTGAATAGGTCGGGGTCAGGGAGGTCCTGGAGACTGTTAAATCTGTATGTTAGGAAGCTTCAGAGAAGTACAAAGGTCCTGCCGGTGAGAAGGAGCGAGATTACTGCCAGAAAGTGTGAAAATAGGTTCCAGGGACCTGTTAGAGATATAATTCGGGCTGTAGTACTCAAAGATTCGAAATGGTTTAAATCCACGTTCTTAGTGGAGGTCAGTAAGAAAGCTTGTTAGTGGAAAGGGCATCATTTTCATTTCAGCTTAGGGGAGACATCCACCGGGACCTGCTCCAACCTCTGAATTATAATCTTCACCAGCAACAGCGGCGCACTCTTAATGGAATACTATTCATGTGCGTAATACACTGCAAATTATACTCTACGTCTCCCATTTGACATGAAATACTGACCAAAAGGATTTTCACGAATGGAGATAATGTGGGGGTTTTATCTACCGAGGCAGAGAGACACCGTACGTGTCAATCAGGTTTCTTCTGCCTGCACAGTCCAATCTGGTTTACGGTCCTCCCTGCAAGAGCACATCTTTAATGTTTTACTGCTGCTTGTATTGTTGATAATCTCCTGAAGAGGTCGGAGCCTGTGTATCAAACCAGGTGACCAACATTTTACATTTTACGTTAAAAGAAATCTTAATTCGAAGTCCCCCGACGAGCTCTTCTCAGCTCCCCGGACGACGGTGTTCACAGATACATCGACAGATATAAAGATGGACGCTGTGAGAGCTCCTCACAAGAAGTGCCAAAGATCTTGATCGCCCCCTGCTGGCCAGAGTCAACACCTACAGCATTAATGCTTAAGCATGTAATTCTACAACAAGTATATTCTTAAGCTTCTGGTTTTATCACCTGGTCACATATATTTTCATAATTTTAGTTACATTATCGGTTGACTTAAGAGTTTGTTGAAAGTGTTAACGGACACGACGTCTCAGCTGTGGACTGCGGACTCTCCTCCGCCCGTACGTATGAGGAGAGGTGCGACTGTCATAGGCTCTATAGAGTTAATTGAAGGGGATTAATGATTTATATGATTTATCAGGGGTGACAAGTCTCCGATTCTCCTCATAAAATTACACGTGGTTAGTGTAGCAGTGTGGGGGTGGATGAGATTTGCCCTGACATGCTGCTGAATTTTTCAAGTCTTAATACAATACTCACATGTCCACGGGTACATGAAGGAAATCTGTCTCTGTAATCATCTCTCGTCTCTATACCTGCCAGGAAGAGATCGCTGCCTTTCAGGCGTCAAGCCGGTTTAATGTACATTAAGCCACAGTAACATCAGGCTTCAGGAGGTGGGGGGAGGTGGGGGGAGGTGGGGGGAGGCGGGGTTAACCGCATCAGCTTCCCTTGCTGAGCTGAAGGTGCATTTAATGTAGGAGGACGCTTGAGTTCTGAACTTCATGTTATCAGCTTAAGTCGAGCTGTGGTTCCATCTCTGACGCAGATGACTGATCACAGCAACAACGATTCAATGAATCCAAACTCAGCCTCGACAGTCGAGGGGACGTCGGTCAGGGTGACATTTAATGTGGTCTGGTTTTCAATCAGGGGACCAATCGGATTGCTTAGAGCTTCAAGTCGCTGAAGGCCGGCCAGGTTTATTGACAAGGACACTCAGCAGAACATCCACCACATGGAACAGCTAACTGCTGTTTAGTAGTTTTTATATAACAACATTATAGGACAACGTGAGTTGGTCAGAATAACAAATACCAAAGGTGTTTCTACAGTTCGTCCTTGAAGTTAATGTTCTAACCTGCGAAGGACGGAGAAGAACCTCCCTCGGTCGGGCTAACCTGAACAGATTCCTCCTCCTCTGAAAGTACATCGACTCCCCAAGGCGACACACACAACCAATGTTTGGTTGATGTGGTGATCACAGACAGGCGGAAGTGTGACGAAGAGAGAGAACAGACTTTGTGAAGCGCTGAATGATCGACAGGAAGCAGCGTTAGAAGTTCCCGACATCACAATGCTTTACGACACATTTAAGACCGCGGCCAAAGGATGGCGGATTACAGACGATGATGGATGACACGTCCTGTCAGAGCAGCGGGTGTCATCGCCTCTCCCAGCAATCGGAGAACTGGCAGTTTTACTTCAAACTTATGTAGAAATGACAAAAAAACGTCTGTTTATTCAGTTGTAAAATGATGTCAGCAGCACTTCAGTGAACCCGGACCGACGGAGCAGCGCCACGAGAGGAGCGACGTGAAGCCAGATAATGTGAGAATGTGTCGCTAAGACGGAGAAAGATCTCAAACCCAGTTAATATTCGACTGGTTACAGCTGTCTGGGAAAATAAGCATTTAAGTGTCAGGATGTTCTGAGGATTTGTGACTTGTGTGGAATGAGGCTGCTCTCCACTTCACTGACTACCGGGGGGGGAAAGGATATTTCCTAATCTGAGATCATGTTCACTTCTACCGTTGGAGCCAATGGACTCAGGACCTGCGGAGAACTTACTACTGCTTACTTCTGTTCTCCCGGAGGGATCCTCTAAACGCTGCTGCAGGAGTACAGCAGGATCACCGGTCTGAGCCATCGGTCCTCTCACCCTCAGAGGGAGGGAGGGAGGGAGGGAGAGAAATGAAATGAAGTCAGCCCCAAACAGAGGGATCCGCTGGGAGCATCAGGAAGTCATTCCAGGGGAAGTTGCTGGGTGGACGTCATCTGGTCTGCTCTGCTCTGACCCAGATAAATGTCTGGGAAGTGGAAGGGTGGGTGTTGGATAATTAATTTTACCGCCACACAGTGAGGGGTTGCTAAATTATCTAATTCTCAACTAAGTTACACGTCACAGTGAATCAAAACACATTTAAATTGTTTAAAGTGGACCCACATGTCAGAGAATCGGATATAATTTACTGATATGAAATGGTTTGCGTGGATAGAATGAAGATGTGGCTGCAAAGCTTTCATATAACTCTGTGGGGGGGGGGGGGGTCAACCTTTAAATCCTCAGCAGTTTGTGTCTCTTGGTTAAACAAAAGGCTTTTGTGCTGCGCCGACACAAGTAGACATCAGTGAATGTCACAATGTAGTATTAGAGATATAAGCTCCGTATTCATGGTCCACGCCCCCCCCCCCCAACACACAGCACGTACGTCTTTTAACAGCTCCTTGACCTTGACACGCTGATGGAAACGGTCCACAAAGTGAGGAAACGCTTTAATAAAAGTGTACGTGAGTTATCTTCCATTTCTGCAGTAATTTGTGCAGGAAACAGCGTGAATGACCGTCTGAATGAATTCATGACATGTGGGGGGTCGTGAGGATGAAGGAGGGAGACGTGTTCAAGGCATATTAGCACACAAGAACTGAGATCATTGATTAACATACTGATACGCTGATAATCATAATTCCTTCATGATGAACGAAGTCAAGGACGGACTTTAAGTTCGAAGTCATCAGATTTCAGTCCGAGTGTGTCGGATCGATTCGGATATACAATATACGGAGAACTACAGCAGACCAGATCACCTCCCAACCTGCAGTTCACAGGAGATTCATGACTCCGTCGAGGAACAAAGACGTGGAGATTCATGACAAATGCCAGGACCTGATGGTGGAAATGAAATATACGATTCATTAGCAGAGTTTTCCTACGAGTACGACCACCTGAATTATCGTGACACTGCGTCAAACTGACAGAGCATGAATTCATTCATCGTTCAGATCATCTTCAGCAGCAGAGCTGCAGATTCTAACTATGATCACATCGAGCCAGCAGCTCGTCACACAGCTCAGGTGTCTCATTAAATGTGCTCCGACTCGCGGTTTCAGTTTTAGCATAATCCTGCTGGCAGACGGGCACTTGGAGTGCAGAGCTCCACCCAATCCAATGGAAAACAAGGCGTTTCTTTCTTTATTCCAAGATTCTTGGAATAAATTTAAACGTTTCTTCGCCTCCATAAAGTTACGCCAAAATAGTTTTTGTGTAATCCTGCTAACAGACAAACGGCTGTAATCCCTTAACCTCCTTGACGGTGGTAGAAAAGACACAAAATGACCAGAGAGAAGCTGAAACGTTGGTTAATACCGACAGGAACCTGGAAGCAGAAGGACACACAGCAGACATGAATCCTTGCTGACCACTGACACCTGGGTGCTGATACCTTCTCTCTCAGAAGATGCTGGTCGTGCACCAGTGACCCTCATAGATGTGTGATGTTCCCTGCTCCCACGGGACCTCAGGTCCCGCTGGCTCCAACATAATTCAAACATCATGTTACACCTTCTTTGCATCATGTGCCCTTGAGGAGGAGCTGTTGAAGAGCAAGCTGACCAAGGTGCAAAAAAAAACCTGAGCTTCTCTCTGCACTGCAGCTGGCCGGAGACGACGCTCGAATCTCCTTGAACTTTGCTTTACATAGAAACCTGCTGTCATTGTCCCCAAGAAGAAGAAGTGTGCTTCATTCATTGGAAGATTTCTGGAAGCCCGACATCATCCTGGACTACAACCAGAACAGAGGCAGCATCAACAACCACAACAAGGTATTTTTCTCTCATGCATGCCAATATTTGTGTGTATAATATTTAAATGATTTATTAGTTTGATTGTTGCAGTTTACCAGTGACAACATGAATTTAAAAGCCTGGCCGGTGATCAAGGATGCACCGCAGGAGGATGTTCCCATCAAACTGCACCAGGTTCTTCACTGCACGCCAGCCGCTGGCTGGTTGTGGATATCCAGCAGGATGTAAACTGCAGCAGCCCCCCCCCCCCCCCCCCCCCCCCCCCCCC
>CAAKHC010011858.1:5764-27164 GCA_901007825.1 Macroramphosus scolopax
GAGGGAGAAGGGGGGGGGGGGGGGGGGGGGGGGGGGGGTCTCAGCTGTGCCTGAGGACAGTGAGACATAAATACACACACACTCACTGTTATTAATACAGGTCATCAATTAGGCCTGACCTAGAAAGCATGTCTGCACGAAGGCGACACACAAACAGACTGATGGACGCACACAACACTCCAAATCCTCCACTCAGCTCGCCCTGTAAGAGCTTGGATTAACTCACACACATATAAACACGCACTGTTGTGAATTTATCAGACAGAAATACAACCAGCGATGAAATGCAACGTCACAAGACTGATTTACAGATGCAGTTCCAAGCAGAGGGGACAAAAACACACTGAAGTTACACACAACCACAGGGAATTAAATTGAAAACTGTTTTCAGTGCAGATAATTAGTTCCAGCGTGTCTTGTTCCTGTGACTCTGCAGGTAAAGAACAACAGGCAGGTGGCAAAGCATCTAAACAACACTTGCAGCAAGTGATGTGGACACCCAAAGCTTTTCATCTCAGTGTTTTTCTTTTTCCTGGCAGGGACTGACTGTCAGAGTCTTCAGGGCCATGTTGAGTGTATTAGCAGAAGAGGAGGGGTTGAAGCAGAGGGATGTTCCAGAGATCGGGAGGGTGAAAGTCATCCTCCTGTGCCAGACATGTGCTCCCAGTTAGCGGGCAAGGGCAAGCAGTTACATTTGGCTCCGTTCCCTGTTCCCTGCACCCAGACCTTCTACTTTCATTCATGATCTTGTTTCGGGAGCTTTTTCTTCCTCCATTGTTACAGGGTGCCGATATAAAGGGTTTATGCCTCCGTATCATGCTAAGTACCCGGGGTGACAGAGCCAGAGCTCGTCACAAATCCTCTGCAAAAGCTTTTTCTTCCCATTCCTCACTGCTCTCCGTCTATATTATTGTTTTTCCTCCCCCCCCACCACCGTCCTCTTTGTCCTCCTCAACTGCTCCCCGTCCCCTCCCTCTTCACTCTCCCTTCATCTCCTAATGCCTCGATCTCCTCTTCGCCCCGGACAGTGACAGTGGACTGCAAGCGACATGCGTGCTCTAATCTAAACCAGATGAGCTAAGAAAAACACAGGTTCCCGTTTACCAAGAGGCCCATCAGCTCTGTCTGCAATCACAGGGCAGCCTGCTGAGGTTTACCAGCACATCTGCATAAGCACTAAGCAAACTGGTAAAACAGCTCTATGAGTGATATATAATGACACATGCTGGCTTTGCTGCTGCCATTTACTATCTCCTCAACACAGACTACTGGGCAGTGGCTCCGAGCCAGACTCACTTGTTGAGATTACTGCAATGTCAAAGCCGTTTTACATATGTTGTCCAGCTTATTTAAGATTCTGGGAGGTATTTTTTTTCCGATGCTTTGGATGCCGGGTTGCATGTAAATGTGGCTTCTAAATTAAAGCGAGTGTCCTTCCACCATTAGGGCGGGGCTGATGCTTCATCCTCTGTCATGGTCACTTTGGGCTGAGGCTTTCATTTCGGACTGTCTGCCTCTCACTCACCGCGGAGCTTAAAAGGACTTCACGTCCCTCTGGGGACGGTTGCTGTCCCGCCCTGTCACTTTCACTCTCGTATCTACAGTTCATGCTGAACAAGTTCAGAATTCGGAGGCGGAGCGGGGGACGGGATGTGCCCATGCACTGACCCCAAGCACAATACACCTGAAGTACCCAAAGAGCACCTGTATAACATCACTAGAAAAACCGAGCTGTGCTTCTGCTCCACTGTAAACACACTTATTTGCTTTCTAGGAGTTTGTTGAGAGCTCACGTAGCTTAGCTTAGCTTAGCTTAGCTTAGCTTAGCTTAGCTTAGCTGTCCCGAGGTAATAAAATCTGAGTTGCAGCAAGTCTAAAACTCACTGAATTCATGTTATAGAATCACCCAGCGTATCCGTTTTCTCTGCAACTGAAACGCAACTAATATAATCTAATGTTGCAGCATGCTTTAGTGTCAAGGGTTCCGGCGTGTGTAAATAATGATGCAGATTTTTCACTTGATTTTGTATGAACACAATTCTCTTTGAGCAGGGATGATAAGGAGGCTGGTACATCTATCATCCTCCACTGCAGCCTGAATCCACCATCTTCCATTGTCTGCCCTCCCGTTCTTTCTTCTCTATTGGCCCTGTGTTCCCCCTCTTCATCCACCCTCCTCCTGGTACAATACGTGAAGATAGTGAGATTTCAATCAGCAAGATTTGGGAAGTGAGAAAAAAAAAAAAAAAAGATTAAAGAGAAAAAGAGAAACTTCCCTGTAACAATTTATCATTTTACTGGGCACATCTGAGATGCTAAGTTAATAACAGCAGGCAGAGAGCAGGGTGCAGAAGGAGAAAGGGTGCAGTATCTCACAATAACACACTCACTGGCGAGCCCCACATGAATCAAAATGACAAAGCCAATCTAGCGATAAATTCCCTCTCGCTGGCTGTAAACTGCTCAGCTCTCTGGTTGGCTGGATACAGGAGTGGAGGCAGGGGGGAAATTGTGAGTTAGATTTAAAAAGTAAAACTCAGTTAGGTACGCAGCCTCTACAAGCCCACATCTTAGTCCCTGTGGTGGATTATGGGGCTGGTATCCTTCCCAGTGATACAGGCTTTCAATTCCATGCAGGCCTGTCAGCTGAGATGAGGGAAGGTCAGTAGAAGTCAAGCGGGTTCACTTCCCCCCTGCAGAAACCATAAGTTAACCTCCAGAGAGCCCAGTATTCTCTCTGGATACCCGCTGCCTTCACTGCTAAACTCTGCTGCCCGGAGAGGACAACCATGATGGCAGCAGGTCATCGGTATGAGGAGAGTTAAAGGTCAACTGCAGTGTCCCAACAATAATCTCTGAGTACAGTAAAATGTTGCTTGGTTAAACATAGAAACGGTGAACCGGTGATGTAGGGGAAGATTGAGGAGTGAATCCAGATCTTTCCTCCAGACGAAGCCCAGGTGCAGCACATCCCACCCCCAGGCTGTGGGAGTCTCTGTGCTGGGGAGACTTTTAACAGCCTGTCCCCAATAGTCAATAAAAGACAGTGTTCCCATTCCCTCCTGTCTGTCTGGTCCGGCCTTATAAAAGACTTAACGGGTCTCCCATGCCCCCTCCGTCCACCAGTTCACTAGATTCAGAGACGCAGACTTTCACTGCTTCAGAGATGAGCTCATCTTTCCTGCTGTATATTCAGTCAGTGGAGGCCCCTCCGTCTCTGTGGCAGCAATCAGCTGGTCCTGAGAGATGGAAGAGAGAGGTCATTCTCCCAAGAAGTGTTTTCCTGGAGCAGCTCCAATGAGGAGAGAGTGACACTGACATGTGGTTTCCTAATACAGTTGTTACGGTGCACGTTAGTTACCAATTAACACATTGAGCAGATGCGGAGTAAAACTTGGTCAGGTGTCGGGCGACCTGGTGAATGTAGGTTCAATGTTCACTCCAGTTTGACTGATAATTGCCACTATGCTTCACCAGCTAGTTGCTAATTCGATCTGCCGATCGGTGCTGAGAAGGACGCATACGGTACATTTGTAGAGCTTTTCAATTAAAATCAGGGGCTGCGGCAGCTGAAAACTACTTTAAAGCAATTAAAATAAACCAAGAACAGTAAAGTCGTTGGCTATAAACCCAAAACAATTAATTAAATGAAAGATACTGAAGCTCAGCAGGGTCAGCAGGGTCAGGTGATCGTTCAGTTTGGAACATAAAGACACTTCATCGCCTGATATGTGGAGTTTATTGGATTACTTCAATAGTGTGAGGTGTCACATGAGACAAACTGTGATTAGCTGTTTTAGAGAAAGAAACATCAGAACAAGGTCTGAAGCACAGAGGTTCCTCTTTGACCATTTGGGTTAAACAACCCTTCCACCGAATGTTTTCTTATGGTTTGTTTTCCTCTGCTGTGGAAACATGCAGGCTGTGACCGAACGCAGCACCCCGGGATCCATCCCTCCGTTTGACCTCTCCTGACCTCTTCTGTTTTGTCACGACGCTCAGACCGCAGCCGCTCAGCTAACACAGCTGGGGAAGTGTGTGGCCCGGGGGATGTCGTTAGCTCAGGTCTGAAACAGGATCACCTCCACATTCAGATACACTTCTGCTTAATAGGGGCCACTTAAGTCTGTCTGCCATCACCTGCAGCACCTCTTCCTGCTGTCCACACTCACAGGCATTCCAACACATTTGTTTCTGTTTTACTCTTCCAACTTTGTTTTGAAGAGCTCTTATGCAAAAAATAAAAAGTAATTAGGTCACACTTTATCGGAACAAAAGCACTTGCCCAATAGTTGCATCTCCAGTTTTCCTCTTATGAATTGGAGATGTTCACGTTCATCCTGAAACTGGCAGGATTAAGAGTTTCTTTCTCGGGTCATCAGAGCTAAAAGCCTCAGATGTTCTCCCAATGAACTCATCCTTAAGCTTATTGAGCTAAAACATCTGGAGCCCGCCACAGCTTTCCACAGAGCCCAGAGATGGTTTCTTTGGGAATTGGCCATGCGGATTTGGACACACACACATCAAACGCTCACACTTAAGACACACACCTTTGAGTGACAGCACCTGAGAGGCTGCCGCTTACACTGAAGGCAGGAAAACGACAGCGGTGTCCCGTTTGTCATTATTCCCGTTAATATGGCCCAGCTGCCTGCCTGTCACGTGGCGCCACTCATACCCGCATGTGTGTGTGTGTGTGTGTGTGTGTGTGTGTGTGTGTGTGTGTGTGTACATACGCCTCGCCTGGCCGCTCCTCCAGCTTAAAATCCCTGAGGTAGAAGAGACAGGAGGCCTGTGCAAAGCGCTTGATGTTAAAGGTTCAACCCCACAACTATAATTACAGTTACGTTGCAGTTTGATGGAAAAGGCTTCATCCCCCCCCATGTCAACGTGGCTCCCTGTGCAAGGAAGAGGCAGACAAAGAGGAAGACGGAGAGCAAAATATGAGACGACTGTTAGAATGGACACAGACAGGCGCAGCAGGGTGCCTGCTGTTCTCCGTATTAGGCTGTCAATGAATCTCATTAACACGGCTTCTCTCATCAGCATCCGAGAATATTCCCCAGAAGGCCGTCCGCTCTGCTCCCCACCTCCTTCCCTCTCACGTCGATTACGCTGATGCATAAATTTGTCATTACTTTTTCCCCCTTTTTACAAAATGAGCCTGATTCCCGCCGATACGAGCCTCGTCCGCCGCTCTCTGCTCTCTATTATCATCTCCACTGACCCGTCTTCGTGTGAAACACAGCAGGCTGCCATGTTAAAGAAATCCGCTCTGCTCTCGTCACATCACATCAGGAGAGGCTTGTTTTCAACCGTGTCAGCCTCGCTGGATAAGCAGGGAAATAAATGGGCACTCGTGCTGATAACCTGTCTCTCCAAATGGCAACTCGTCATGTAGCTGCAGCCTCATCTCTTCAAAACACTTGTGAGACATGAAGGTTTGCTTAACAATAATTGGTGAGTTGCAGACAAGAGTTGTTGAACATTTAATTGGCTTGCTCCGGGATTATTCTTACGATCTGTGTCTGTGTGTGCAGCTGTGGAACAAACGTACGACAGGATGTTTGTGTTCCCAGAACGTATCGCAGGTTTTCCCCTTAAAGTTGCGGATGAGCTAACGGGGACAAAGAAGTGTCAATGGTCTGTCGGTCAGATGTGTCACACCACGGGGCCCCGACAGGAAGCTGGCTGGCTGTTAAACAGGAAGGTCTGGCCCTAGGAGGGGGTGTTCCTCTGGTTTATGTGCCCTCTGCTTTTTCCTTAATGAGACTAGCTGGTATCCAACGCAAACACACTCAGGTTGTTGTCCATGCAGCAATATCTGATTGTCCTCGGAGAGATTCTCTATGGCATCAGATGATTCAGAGATTAGATGTCGGAGGCAGAGAATCACGCCAGAGACATTCCCAACACCACACATGCTCATTCTTTAATCATGATCGAGTCCTGCCAATATTGGGAAATCTGAATTCTGAAAGCTGATTTGCATCAAATAGGGGCATCTCAACCGCCTGTATCTCCCCGGAACATCTGACAGAGTGATTAATGGAGCTTCTGAGGATTCACACACTTAAAGGAGCAGTGTGTATTATTTAGAAATAACCGGCATAAATTAATATACTATTCATCACTATGTTTTATTAAGTGTATAATCAGTTGAAACTCAAATCAGTTAATTAGCTTAGAATGAGCTCCTCATGTGTATATAAGGAGTTGAACACGCCATGTTGCTTCTACGGTAGCCCAGACAGGACAAACAAGAGGTTTTAGTTTTAGTTTGCTCTTGCTCGTTTCCTTATTTCTTATTGACTTGTGTAACTTTCCTACTAGTAGTAACCTGTTCTCGAAACAAGCTAGTAGAGCGAACTCCGAGAACTCCACGATCTTATTGTTTACACCGGGGACCAGATGATCACGCTGACTCTGACCAGCCGTCATGGTAACCACAACGTACACCCCTGCAGAAACTGTGAGGAGGATTCAGAGGAGGAACAGAGCGAGGAGGGAAGAGAGCTGCAACCAGACATCAGAGGTTGATGGATCACAGATTTAGAAAGGAATCCCTGCAAATGTAAACAGTGTAAAAACTCCGATGATGGTTGTGGTCTCGTAGACAGACGTTATTTTGGCATTATTTTGACCCTTTTATTGGAATTAAATCACAGCAAAACTGAAGTAGCAGTTATCCAGACACAGTTTCTGGAGACGGCCGTGATAGTCTGCAGACTTCGTGCTCCGCCGGATGATGTAATGGACTCATTTAGTTTTCTAACGTATACGTCACTTCCACAAGAAAAACAACAGCAGTCTGGTCTGAAATAACAGGACTGCTGTTGTTGTTGATGAAGTAAAGAGATGGCTGAGAGGAAGAGTGTATCTCCTCTCCCTCTTTTCTGGACAACACGGTTGAATATTCATGATTACTTGCCGGTAACCGCGTGTGATGAGATTCCACAGGACTGATCTCTGAGGACTTCAATCAGACATGACATTTATTTCCTCTTTCCTAACTGTGAGCAATTGCAAACTAACGAAGTGATTCCCCTGCAGGGTTCAGTTCTGTTTTCTTTTTGGTGAGTCTGAATAAGTAGTTAGTGCTGCTGAATGATAATTTTGACTGTTGTGATGGATCCGTCCTTGTTTTCCCTGAGGGAGGGGTGAGGTGAGGGGATGAAATGTCAAACTTGACCTCTAGATGTCACCAGATCCTACACACTGGGCCTTTAAAAAGCCCAAACTGAAACACCCACAACATGGTTATAAACTTCTCTCTCCGCATCTTATTAAACCGCAGCAACAATGCAGTCATGACACAACTCCAGTCTGATTTATAGTCCTCTCCCTCTCTCGACAATCTTGAGGCGGCGTTCCCTCAGTCCTGTGAGCTCTCGCGGTGTATTCCTGGCACCGAATGCACAGATAAGATAAATAAATTACACTCAGATCCTCTGGGGGCTCAGACAAACTGCCTGGAACATGTTGCAGGGAATAAAGAAGACATCTGTTGAAGGAGCCTCTCTGGTGACGGGTAAATTACTTATTATTAGAGCACAACACAGACTACTGGTGTTCAAGTTGAACCAAAAACATCTTCGAATTGTGGGATGGAACTCCAGAAGGAGACATGTCATCTCCTTCAGCCAACAACTGAGTCAACTCAGAGGGCCGATGTTGTGTGATAGCACATAGTACTAGAAAATAGAAATACTCAAGCTGCTGCTTTCAGTTGGGGAGGCTTTGTGTGGGGGGGGGCAGATGCACCAACGTCCATCTGCTGTGGTCGGCCTTGGCGCAGAGGCAACAAGACTCCAAACGGCAGAGCTTACTGTGTCGAAATGTACACATGGAGAGAGGAAGGAGAGACAGATGGAGAAAGATGGAGCGAGTCGGAGCACAAGAAATATACGAGCAAAGCGAGAACAGCCATCCGCGACAAATGTACTACGAGGCTTTTGTATCGGGGTGACAGGTGCATTATCATAGGTTAATGAGAAGCCTGGTGCCGCCTGTAGCTGCAATCAGGGGAGCTCTGCCTCCACCACCACCTCCATCAATCAGATTAGACTCCCACTCAAGAGCCACGTGCACACACTCCCGAGCACACATGGGGAGCTGGAGCGTACCAATACGTGAAAGCACACAAACATCAAGAGATAGCTGGCTGTGGCCGGCGGGCTACACTGATACAACAATATTTTGGAACCAAAAATTACAGTGTGATTATGAGGTATTTATGGCCACAATGGGAGATAATTATCACCGGAAGCACGGCCCCCGGCGGTGATCATCACAACTACAGCTGTGATTTCAGTAGCTGCTGGTGGAGCTACTGGAATCCTTTTCAAAGGCCAAGATGACGTTTCTCTCTGTCAGCCTCTTATTATGATCTTTTTTTTTCTTCTGTCAAACAATTCTGTTTCTTCACATCAAAGATTGCATTCCCCTGCTGTGTGGGCTCCTCCGACAGGTTTGAAGTCTACCTACAAGGCAATATAAACAAAATAAAAAGATGACAGCTGTGTGGTTGCTCGCTTGTGTTGCCATGGAGACGAATCAAACAGACAGATCAAACCCCTCCCACACAGTCGGGATGAAGCGGAGTTGTGTGTGTTTTTTGTGTTGTGTGTTGCCTCGTCATGAATGTTTTATTGATGTTGATTAAGATTTCATTCAAGACCGTCATTGTTAATGTCTACAGTTCTCTTATGGCTCATATTTGGCCTTTTAAAGACGCCACCTAATTTAGCCCACATGTGACCCACGTCAGCCCGGTTCATCACATTTGGGCCACGTCTCGCCTACAAGCCTTGACAGTGACATAAGGGATCCCTGAGAACCAAAAGTGTCCCAGATCTGGTCCAAATATCCCTTTGATCAGTGAAACAACCAAGCACCAAGCTTATTTTACATGCTTTGTTTATGCTTGTGTCCTGCCTGAAATGTGACTACTCTTCTAAAGAGTAGAAATATTCATCCCTCGTCCTCCATGAAAGCTGCTGCTTGTGTGGTGTTTCTGTGGGATATAAGAAAGGCTGATGTGTGCTGCCGGCGCCAATCTGTTGTTTCTTTCTCACTCAGTTCACACTTGGCGACAAACGTTTCTCTTTATGTCCGTCTCCCTCTCGCTGTGCCTCTTGACAGGCTCATATAACGGTATTCACCGGTGTTTGGTGGAGCGGTGGAGCTGTGTCAGAGTGATTTCAGCGGTCTTTACTCTCCGCAGGGCAAAGAGGCCACATGGAGAGGAGGGTTTGCCCTTATCACACTGGATTAGCCTGCAAGAAGGACGAGAGAGGGGGAGAGAGAGAGAGAGAGAGAGGAACAAGATGGGGAAGGTGTCTCTGTTTGTGAGTTATTCTCCGACAGTCCTGTTTTCTGCATGCCGCTGGGCAGGAAATGAGGCAGAGGACAACCGTTGACCTGCAGCCACTTGCTGCCTTCGCCTATCAAAGAAACAATTCAAACAGTTAATGGAACTATGCTGATCCTCTCTGCATCTCATAGTGGAGCACTGTGACTCACACTGTTCATTTCTGATTAGAACTCCTCCGGCTTAAAAGTGATCCACACCAGACTGCAGATCGACCCGACTAGTTGTGTTATTGTGTACTTCTATCAGGCAATTACGTGTAAGCTACTGAGAGCATCATTTATGTATGATCCCCTGGAGGGATTCAAAACAGGAAAGCCAGTGAGGGTGTGAGCAGGAGGAAGGAACCAGGCAGGCAGGTCAGTCTGCAGGTGGGGTTGGGGTCCAGCGTTGGGTGGCTGAGGGGGCATCTGGGGGTGCTGCCATAACATGGCCATGACACAGAGTGACCGGGATGCTGAGCACAGCAGGATCCCAGAGCGACGTCTCCCATCATCCGTGTCGGTGGAGCAGAGCGTACTGAAAAAACACACTGACAGGAAGCAAATAGGGAACATAGCAAGGTAAACAAACCTTATTAGCTTTCATGAGCTCCGTACAGTCGTGAGAGATGAGTGCACGCTTCACAAGGCCAATAATGGGAACATACAAACACCCTCAACAGATGGATGTTTCAAAACAGCATGCTCTCATGAATAAACCTTGGTTTGTAAGTGTGTGCTGGAGACCGACCTGGAGTTCCTCAGCAGAAGAAGGAAACACACAGTTACAACCGGGCTGCGATCTACTGATTCAACTTGTCAACACTCAATTGATTGTTCAGTCTATGAGAAGTACGGCTGTCACAATTTCTTAAAGCCCGAGGCTGCTTTTTTCTCTATAAAGACATTAATATATACAGTATATAAATGTTTTTCATTCATTCACTTTTTTGGTCCAGTGTGATATTCACCTTCTTGTCCCTTCATGTCGCCCCCAGCTGTTGTTCATGTGTCAGATGTGGCCTTGAATAAGATGTCGGAGTTTGGCATTTCAAACTCTGATGACAAGGGGCTCTGTTGAGTTGCCTGGAAATGTTAGGTCAAGTGTGTTGGATAAGGGGACTTCAAACCTTTTCATGTTCTCTTCCCCCGTGTTGACTCAGTAGAGGCTGTGGACACCCAGTTGAGGTGATGTTGCTAAACAGGGACTTTGATATCGAGACATAGAGTGGTTGAGAATGTGTTCAGAAGCCTTTTTACAAGCATCACTGATGTGATCCTGAGACATCAACTGATAAATAAACACAAAACTATCTAATTTTGTTGTTTTTATTATTTCCTTTTTGCAATATTCTTGTAAAAGTTTAGTTTTTGTTTTGTTTTTTTGGCTAACAACCTGAACCCTCAAAGACCCCTAGGGGTCCCTGGCCCTCACTTTGAAAATCAGGGTGTTCAACAATAGTGGACTAGAGGCCCGCCTGTACTGCGGTTGTGTTATTTGCTAAAAGGAAGTTGTGGTGAGTCGGTGGTGAGGCGTTAGCTCCTAGTGTTACATGACATCAGGTGGCAGACTTTCACGTAAACCTTATGAGAGGAACACTTTGATATTATTGCAGGGTCAAATTCTAGTTAAATAAATACAAGTGGAGCTCTTTGTTCTGTTCGGTTGTCAGATCTTATTAACACAATAAAAGACAATGCAGTGGCTCAGAGGTGTTTACTCTAGCAAGGTCAGGAAACATTTTATAAACATTTGTGGACATGTAATTAAAGCTGCACCCTCCACTAACGTAGTTTACAACTAATGATGCATTGATGAAGTGTCTTTCATTTTACACTTAAATATTATAACCTGCTAAGGTTCATCCTCATCTTTGTGCATGCTGCCATCTACTGGTTGCCTTTGGTATAAACCCTGACAGGAAATGTTCCCACTGTTAGACTTGTAGACAGATAAGATGACACAAACGAATGTATAGTAGTGGGTTCAGGTTTATTACAAGTTCTCAGTAATAAAAAGAAATACACAATTTGTTTTTAAAAACTGTCTTAAAGGACCACAAACACGTTTTTCTCTATCAAACAAAATCATTTTCTTCGTAAAAGTGTAAAAAAAAAGATTTAAAACGCAGTAAAAAGCCTTCATCTCTCATAAAATTAAATTAAAATTTGGCAGGTCATAAAATACACGCTGATTGTAACTCAAGAGACACAACTGATCTTTAAAAGAAACGGCCAGTTTCCTCCCCCGTGTGGAATCTCAAGCATGATGAAAATATGATCTGAAACTGGCAAACTACAAACCACATACAAGAGCAATCTATCCACTAAATGTTCTATAAATACAGAGAAAATTGTGTGTTTGAAATGATTTGGAAAACTGAGATGATGCGATGGGTAATAAGTGGGACGAGGTAACATTCAAACAGGGTGTCTGTCGAACAACTTCATCTAAGATAACATGAGTTGATTAACTGATCGTACACGCCTCTGAAATATGCAATCACAACATTTTTCTCTACTCGTGTTACTGATGAAAGATTTCTCAGAAAACAAACTATGTGCAAAGAAGAGAAATTAAATTACACTTCTGACATGTTCATGTTTATGTTCGTTGTTCCTGCAAGTGTGAGGAGCTTAAATAGAGACATGTGGGTTGGACGTGACTTGGCCAACACATGCTATGGATATAGATGTATATATATCCATAGCATGTGTTAGAGTTAGTTAGTCACTGTGTATTTATGTTCTTGTAGCTACAAGAGTGATGATAAGTTAATTCAAAGGGGGTCTACTTTCTCGGATTCAGACCAAAATGGTGCTGTGGCAGTCACATTCTTTAAATTATAAACAATAGAGAAGAAACATTAGGACTCCAGAAACAAGAGCATGCAGGTGACATCTTCCCCATGTAAGTCGCTGACCAAGCACAGAATTGCCATTAACCCTCCCTAAAGTCATATATACACTTGTGGAAAAAAACTGACATGAGTATCTAAAAAAAAAGAACAAAAAGAAATATTCACTCTACACTTCATACACACACTTACTTCACTTCAAGATAAACGTTACCAGTGAGACACACCAGGAGGAGGACTTTTGTGACGCCAACAGATGATGAATAGCTAGAGGGTGGAGGAGGAGGTGGTGGTGGGTGTAAACGGAGGTTAATATCAGGGCTGCTGGGTCCAAGGAGCTGCTGACAGAAGCCAAAACCTCCACCACAGCAGCCCTGCCCTGGCTCAGCCCAGAGGGCCTCTCCTCCACCCTCTGGGCCACAAATACTAGCTGCAGGATCAGAGAGTGGGATTAATCATGGTGAGCGTCTACCACGCTCTCACCCATACCCTCTCATCTCCCACTCATCTATGTACCCTTAGTCAGAAGAAGCTCGGGCTCTCAGCTCACCAAATGTTACTAAAGTGCTCTCTATTACTAAATTAGGCGCTTCAATGAGGTCAGCCGAGGAAAACAAAACAACACAGAGTCTTTTCATACATGAGCGTTTGCATAGTATACAACTTCTTCCACCAAAACATAAACACATAAGCATCATTGTAAATGTCTCCTTAAAACGCTTGATAATGAGACAGTAACGGCAACTTCTGAACTAAGTGTGTCAAATTTGATTGAGAGGTGTGTATGTTTGTGTGTGAGCGGGACATGTGGAGCGTGAGAAATCTACACAGCTGTCAGGTCAGAAGAAGCTCAGATGGTGGAGACAGCTGTCTTAATTTATGTGTGTGCGTGTGTACATAAGAATGTGAGACAAGGAGGGAGCGAGGGGAAGAGTCCATCCATCTGTGAGTGGTGTGAAGCTGGCTCTGTCTTCAGCTCAGTACTTTGGTACTTTGGTATAATCCTCCTGGACGACACTCTTGCACAGGCACATGGACAGGATCATACCGAGAAGCTGGAAGAAACAGTTGACAACTTAGTTATCTGTTAAACGGAGGTTCTGCAATGTCGCCATAATAATGAGCTCTGCATTATACTGCTTTATGATAATAATAAAAGTATAATTATATCTATAGCACAAACAAGCACAGAAGCACAGAGCGCTTCACAAACCCCCTGAGTGATGTGTAGAAATATTTAATATTACATAAAATAATCACTCAAAGGAAAATAAACGAATGAAAACCTAAAATATTAAAAGTTAAAGGTTAAGATACTTTTCTCAGTATTTCCATGGTCTAAACAAAGACTGGGTGTTGTGTGACCAAAGTGACGGTGTCCTATCGTTCAGCTGTCCCTTTTACACAGACGGTGATTCAGTGCTTTGACTACCTCGCTGCCCAACATTCTGTTAATTGAAACAGAACAGCGAGGCGTTATAACACTGTAATATTCCTATTTTAAATAGGCTGTGTAAGAAGCACAGGAGTTGGAATTGAGCGGCGAATTCATTTTTTATTTACTACATACTGTATATGCTCAGAGTCTGAGCTCCTTTAACTGCTATGTTTACTGAATACTTCAATGTGAATCACAGCTTCCTCAGCCCCAGGATGTTGCTATTATCCGGCTTTTTGTACAACCAACACTACAAAATTAAAAATATTCAGTTTAACATTAAATACGAAAAAGTAAAGTTTTCAGTAATTCATTTAGGAAGTTTGAACAAGAGAATGTTGCTTGAACTATTACTAGCTTAGTGCCTATTCTTTTTCTGTTAAAAGACGTGAATTGTTGCAGACTTGATCAGTGGAAACTCATATCTGAACATTGGGGAACAGAATCCTCACTCACTTCTCAAGTTCAGTTAAGGCTAATATGAGGTCGGGGAACTCCACTGTTGTTATGGATATTTCCTAAAGTGTGTCTTGTTTCTGGAACATGATGAGTCTCGGAGGAAGAACACTTTGTCTAACTCAAACTGCTGAAACCTTGTGAGTTATTTTTAGGGATTCTGTCCCCTGTTTCTTACAGGGTACTCGCACTACAGAGAGATGTGGGAGAAATAAATGAGAAAGACATACCTCCACCACTGCCACACCAACACAGATTCCCAGGATCACTCCACAGTTTTCCAGGAGCCATTTCTCCACGCTGAGTGCACAGCCCTAGACGAGAGAACAAAAGAGGGAACACAAGACAGAAAGCACGAGTTAAAGACAGACACAAAGACGGGGGGTTTTAGGCCAACATGCAAAGGAGAGATGAATGACTATGTGATCCCAGCCGGACATGAGCAGAGCCTTTTCAAAACACAACTGTTGGCTTTGGACGGAGTCACTGAGGGGAAGAATAACATGGCTTAGCTGAGCTGAGAAAAAGGGAAGAGAGAGGGAGAGTACAGTTTCTGAAACATGCAGACCAAACAACAGCACAGTGGAGCGTTCATGCTCTTTGAACAAGTCACACAACAGAAAAAACACAGCTCAGCTGTTGGTATTCATTGTGCTGATTAAGTGCAACCGCAGCGCCACTTTGAGATAACAGTTACGTCACACTAGTCAGACTGACTTATGTAATGTCTAAAGGTGTGAGGTCTTTCAGGATGCAGGCGTACTGTAGCATTGTTCACCAAGCTGGAGTAACAGCAAATAACCCAGATCACAAACTGGTAGCATTAACACATAAATGCTCTGATGGTGTCAGGTAAGGTGTCACGCTGAAAGTATTTTTAGGTTTAACATATTCAACTGCATGTTATGTTCACCTTTGCGGTATGAAGAAGAGATATTGTGAGTGAAACAAGCAGCTGCATTCAGTGAAACCCAAAATGTAAGTGAGTTAAACTTACAAGGAAAACAACATTGCATAGAAGCAAGTGCTATTTACCGTTTCATAAACAGGAATGTCTGTGGACAGGTGATCACACAGGCCCTCGACCCTGATGTCAGTGCCAGGCAGGGACTCGTTGCGACAGGAGCATGGGTAGAGGTTCTGAGAGCTGTTCTTGATCAGAAGGTTCTCCGACCAGTTGCCTGGACCGGTCCATCCACAGCACTTCATCTGGTTGCATGGAAGAGAGGAGGGGTGTGAGTTCAGAGGAAAGGAGATTGTTTCCTGAAACATTCTCCTGGTAGGAGGTTTTGCAACGTCACCCAAACGGGAAAACTATCCGCACGACTCGACACTTCATTAACGGCATATTAAAGTATTTGATCAGTTTCTTATATATGCTTTGTTTCTTTCCAGGTAAGACAATCAAGCCGGATCACGTGTTAAAAACATTTTGGTGACAGTACTTACTGACAAACTGACAAAACAAGTCTGACAAGATGTTGTCTGCGTCTGTAACCTGTTTCTGTTCGTGTTTATTCAGCATATTTTCGTATGTCAATAGTGGAAGTACATGCCAAGTGCTATTTTTAGCAGGGAATCTTCTCCAAATCTGCAGCTGGGTAGACTAATATTGTCAACACATATAAACATATAAATATCAGCCACTACCGTCGGTGAATGGAAGACATCAAGACATAAGCTGATACTTGTGTTCGGCCCGTAAATCAGTGGGTCTCTTAATTGTCACTCATATGCATTTGGTTTATTCATATGTATTTTCAGTTGTGTGCAGCTCAATTAATAAGAATAAGCATATTTGCTGCATTTTGTTCCAGTACTACACAAGCCCTGAGGTGTCAACTCACCGTCCTCTGAATGTAGTCCCAGGTGTGCTCTGTTGTCCTGTTCTGGCCTGTGTAGTTGATTAGCATGCCCTTTATGATGCCGGACATCTCGTATTTCAACTAGAAACAAGATAAGAACATGTTAACATCATTTTTCAGAGGATACAGATGAGGTACATTAGTACTGTATGTGTGTGCGTGTTTGTGGATAAGCCATTAAAACAGATGTTTCATAGTGTAACACCTTGGGTGAAAAGAAATGAAAGTCTAGAAAGTCCCATGCTGGTCTGAAAACTTGCATCAACGTAGTTCAGTAGGAGCATGATTCTGTGTTAGTGTGTAAGACCACAGAGGGGTGGCAGTGAGGCATCTATCTTCAGAGCTCTGTCAGAGATGACAGAGCCTCACCCTATTCTGGGAAAGGGCACCTCCCTGCCCTGTGGTGAGCCTTAAACACAAGGAGCACATCAAGGCTCAAGAGATACATAAACAAGCGCATACACACAGATCCACGCTGGAGGGAAACCGAAAGGAAAACATCAGCAGAGTCCTGGGAGGGAATGGCTGAGATCAGAGTAGGAAACCTGTCTGAGGAGTTGCTCATAGCAACGCTGTGCAAACACATCAAGCTTGTTCTATCATTTAAGGCTGGATCTACTAATGAGTTTGACTCCAGGCTAATTACAGAAGCATTATTATAATCATACTTATATGTCATCTTATATAATACCTTTATCTCAGTCATACTTGAGTAGCTGTGATGAGTGAGATGACCTGGAGATCATCACAGACGGGGACTTTTTTTTGTGCCCAGATCTGTCAAGGTATTTCATATACTGAAAAAGTACTAGGACGTGATATGTATTTTGTTTTTGTTTACAAAACAATAGAAACATCGAGCAAATAATTAAACTTAACGTTTTGACTTTTCCTGTGTGTTGACCAAACAAGTGTCTACCCCTGAGGTTATCTATCTGTCTATTAGAGCCTTTAATCCTTGTTAGTTTTGTTTGTGTTTTTTATTAAAACTGATCCCACCTGTAGGGGGCACTGTGTCATCAGAGACTTCAGTAGAGAGCGGTTTCCGATCCCTACGCTGATAATTACTGTCTTAATGGGGCGTTGTTGGTCTTTAAAAATGTCAGAATACAACTGCAGCCTTGCCCCACTTGCTTGCTATGAATTTGCTTGACATTGCCTCCTAACGCATAAAACAAAACTGTACAGTTGTCACACAGGCCACCTGACAAATTTCACATTCTGCCAGAATCCAAACTCACACCAATCGTTTTCCATTCGTTGAGCTATGAAGCTGTAGTCCACAGCCAGTGACCAAGAGGAAGCACAAATACCCAGTAGGCCATGACTGAATCAATGGTAGGTAAGGTGGCCAGAGGAATAGGGCATGAGAAGTAGGGGTAAGGGGGTGAAAGGTTTATGACACAGAAAAAACATTTAAATCTAGTGTCTTACCCGATCTCTCTGGAAGTAGATGAGAACTCCAGCAGTCACCTGGGCGATAAGAATGAGCAGCAGGCAGGTGAAGTACTATGGAGGAAGAAAGGGATATGTGTCATCATAACTACAGTCACACTCTCGAGCTCTTCCACACACAACGGTCATGAATCATCCCCCATTACAAATGATTCAAATCAGCAGTAGAATAAAAATCCCACTTCATAGTTAGAGTTTAACAAAACAAACCAGTGAGAGAAATCACCCCTTTGCGGGGGTTGTTGTTGTTGTTGGTGGTGTGGTGTACTGGAGGATGTTGTTCATTCGCACCTGGTTACTGTCACTGGGGAAGTAGTTCAGTTCTTCCGTTAACCCCTAGCAGGTTTAACATTGTGGGGTCATGCACCCATCCCCAGTCTTTCTGTACCCCCTGTATCTCATTGGCTTCATCCTGTCACTCCTCCCAACTGTCAGCCTGCACATGCTGCGAGCCCCTGGCTCACACATAAGGCGAAATGTGAGAGGGCTGTGCTGTCAGCAGGAATCTGTCATGTGCTCTTAACCATGCTTGTGGTTGCAACTTTTCATGCAAATATGTGTGGCTTTTATTTTGCTAGAACTTTTTCAAAGGCAGAAACAATAGCTTTGAATTACACAGATGTATCATCCTTGGGTATTTGGGTATTCTGCAAGCTGTTCCCAGGGAGTGAGGAGAGAGCAAGATGAAGTCCCCTTCTGCAATTAAACATTTAGTTTCGTGTGAAATCATGACGAAACTGTGGTCAGATGTGACACATGAGTTTCACATGCACATGTTACAAACTCTCGTAGCTCTCTGTGGAAGGGATGTTAACACTTGTGTGGCACTTGAGTAACACTGAGCTGTAACACGTTAACATGAGAGATCCAAGTGAATGTAATTCCTCACCAGACCCAGCAGACAGCGAATTTCGTAGATGGCTCCGATGCAGCCGAAGAAGCCCATGGCCATCGACAAGGAACCTACTCCGATGAGGATGTAGGAAGCCACCTGCACTGTTTCTGATGAGTCCTCTGTGGAATAGGGAGGTAGAATATAGATTAAGAGTTCAACTAACACAGATTGAACGTATAACCACTGCAAAATTACAACTGTTAGAGTACTGTATGTGTAACACAACAACACAACAATCCCTAAGCACATACAATGCATTGATACATACGACTTTTCAATATCTAACAAGCAGCAGGCCCCAGATTTCTGCACGTATTTTCAACACACATTCAGCTCGGATGTAGGCCTCATTCATATGTTAAACCATTTCAATACAGCTGCTTACACTGAGACAAAAATGCTTATCACGGCAAACTTACATTGAATTCAGAGCATTTGAATACTTTCCCCCACAGCAGATTATTTTAATGGGCCCGCAGAGAGAGTTCGATCAAAACAATTACATGTGCGGTGAGATCAAGTCATGAGCCTCTATGGTATGTACAAGAGAGAAGAAATCCAGAAGGGGTGAGACGGGGACTGAAATGGAAAGTTGGAAGGTTGGAGAGGAGATAAACTGGAGCCATTATGTAGCCGTCTGTTATCTGGGCTGGAGGAGTCTCAGAGAATCAGAGCCAGGTCTTCAGTTGAAGCCAGAATCTGAGATCTGTGAAATCACTCCAGCTCTTAAAGATTCCACGGCCAACAAACCAGCCAGAGCTATCAGACATCTCACTGCAAACCATTTGTGAAGAAGCTCACAGACACAGCAGCTCAAGACTGCACAGATGGAGTTATTTCAAATTCCCATTTTATATTAGCTGATGATGATTTATGCGGCAATCATCATTCACAGGATGGATGGAGGCAGATATACAATGAAAAGACTATAACTCACGATAACACTACAACTCACTATAATACTTTACTGAGTGTAAAAGAACATCTGTCCACATATGTCTGGGACAGTCCAGCAAACTCACTTGAAGACTAAGCCCCTGATAAATAAACACACCGTGAAGCTTTTCTTAATGATGACAGAAAATCCGAATGCCAGTCGTCATTTTAACAGATTACAATCCTCCCAGTGATGCGCAGCGAGCCGTCGACGGCTGCAGATGATGCTCTGCACATATTGAATGAGTGTCACCTTTCTTGCAAAAGGCTCTGTGCTATCAGTAACACAGGTGAAGCCATGTGTGTATCAGTCGGTGGGACAATGTCCTTACCAAAGCATCCCTTCCTCATATTGTGGACATATGGAGACACGATGTACTCATATAATCACATTTGACTTAATCTCATTCACCATATGGACACATAATACACGTGTATTATGTGTAAGATGTGAATGCATGTAAGAACATTACTGGACCTACATGAATTGCCCGAGCATTGCACGTTGTGGTAGACTGAGAGTAATTGAAAGCTAAAAGTACAGCAGCCAACATACGTATAGTGTTTATGTGGCTGGAGGGTAGCATTTAAATAGAGGCGGACAAGCATGGTCTATATCCAGCCCTGAAGGAACATGTTGTTTTTCAGTTCCCCTTGTACATGTACAACCAGCAAAAGCAGCAGATGTCCACAGGCTTCTTAGGAACAAGAAATATCAAGAGAATTTGGAAAGCTGTATGAAAGATACCTATCACTGATGACAGAGCTTCACATCACCAACTAGTCTGAACGTTCCTTTGAATTTGGTCAAACCACCTCATGCAAGAGTGAGCTGAGGCTCAACTAGTGGAATAAAAGATCATTATCTGGAGAGGAGGAGGTACAGAGAGGAGCGATGCAACCTCCACTGCCAAACAGGACTAAAGAATATTGTTCATTCAGGGGGAACTTTGACATTTCAGCTTCGGTCCTACTTTCTTGGAATGAAAACTTTCTGAAGCTCAAGAAAGTATTTCACCTCAAACCCTCTGCCAGGTGTCAAAGCTGCAGGGAAAAATGACTTTCCTGGCTTCCTGCTTTAAAGCTTAGCATCTGTTTTCTGCTGGGGTAATTCTAAAACATAAAATACCCAGCATTTGTTCTTGGTTACTGCGTTGTTCTGTCATGTTTCATGGCACTTTTCCATATTGCTCTCTTCCAAAATACTTTCTCGGGTGGTTTCCGTGGAACTTTCCATCGACAGAGACAAGAATTATGGTGCCCTTTAAGAAAGCTGCTGAGGGGCGTGGGAGGATTGTTTGCTGTTGCAGGTCCTTCTGTAAACATTCAGCTTGAATTCAGCTGGAGAAAAGTAATTGTGGACATTGTGTGCAAACTTAAAATGTAAACATTATTGGATCAACTGCATGCTGAGTTTCAAGATTTAAACAGCACAAAGAGAAATATGTTTTCCCAAGTTGTCTTTTCTCTGTTTGGGGTTGGGAAAGTCTCAGAATGAAGCTGTAACAAATTACCAAATTGTGATTTGGCCCACTCTCCGACTCCCAGACCTTCTCTCCAAGGATGGCTTTTATGTAACTATAAGGCGAGCTGGGTTTTTGTAACTGCTAATGAGATAAATTCAAGCCATCATGCCAATGAGGTAAACTATGAACAGTGCAGTGCAGATAAAGAGTGATGAAAATTGAGGGAACATTCCTTTTTGAATGAAAAAAATAGGGTGTGAAACCAGAAGGGTTCCCCTGCCTGAGTGAGTGGAACAGCTGCTGAGGACTCTATTAATATAACTCGTGAAAGAATGGAAGCGAAAAGCACATAGATCCTGTTTATGGTTATGGTACAACTTCTGAGGAGAACACAGAGAATCAATAAACAGAGCTGCCTGCAGCTTGTGGTTCTTGTTTTTCTTTGGAGAGAGTGGCAAGATGTTTCCAGTGAAGTTAGTGTTCCAGTGATTCTGACCGAACTCGGGGAGAGCAAATAAAAATACATGGGGGAGAGGTCAGCAAGTCTTGTATAGGAAGGGATGTCCTTAGGGCATCAGGGAAGCAGGAAAACTGCTATCTCTGGAGGAACAGCTGGATTATCTTAACAATAGCACTGCATCTGGCAGAGATGATAGATACTGTACTGCCTTTAATGC
>CAAKHC010011864.1:11697-36408 GCA_901007825.1 Macroramphosus scolopax
CATTTTTCTCTCTCTCTCTCTCTCTCTCTCTCTCTCTCTCTCTCTCTCTCTCTCTCTCTCTCTCTCTCTCTCTCTCTCTCTCTCATCCTGCTTTCAAAAGAGATCAGTGTAAATATATATATATAATAATAATAAAAAAACATTATCCAGGCACTTAGAACTACATGGACCATGATTCATAGCTGGAGGATCACTTTTGCGACAAGCTGCAGTGAGTGTATGTATGTGTGTGTGTTTGTGTGTGTGTTTGTGTGTGTGTGTGTGTGTGTGGCATTACCCTGCAGAGCCGCTGGCAGCTCATCCATTATAAAGGAACACTGGAAAGGAAGGATAAGTCTTCTGCAATGGCATCTATAAATACACACCGGAATGACACGCGTGTGTGTGTGTGTGTGTGGGGTGTGTGTGTGTGTGTGTGGGGGGGGGGGGGCTGCAGCTATTTTTCTGCAAAAAATGACCACAAACACACACACACACACACGCGTGAAGGTTGACAGCGAAACACGCATCAGCAATGTCATCCCGCTGGAG
Organism: Macroramphosus scolopax; assembly: GCA_901007825.1. Classification (NCBI taxonomy): domain Eukaryota; kingdom Metazoa; phylum Chordata; class Actinopteri; order Syngnathiformes; family Centriscidae; genus Macroramphosus; species Macroramphosus scolopax. The sequence continues at coordinate 12,229 of CAAKHC010011864.1, forward strand.
TATTCGAGGACACTCGGCGTGTGTGTGTGTGTGTCGAGTCAGGCGTGCAGAACATACAAGCGCAGCGCTTCGCTAACCTGAGCACCATGTGATCGGCTAAACAACGTGTCACTCTGCAGCTGAACGCCGGGGCTCATTGAGTGGGCGCGTGGAGAAGTTGAAGGGTGTGTGTGTGTGTGTGTGTGTGGAGGAGCTGTGTGCTGCTCAAAGGGGATCCCCAGGGGTTCCCCACGGGGTTCAAGGGGGTCCCCAGAAAAAAGGGAAATCCTTTTAATTTCACTATAAGTCCATCCATCATGTCGTAGATGTGAAGTAGCTAAAAGCCCAAATCTGGCGACCCTCAGATATAATCTCATCACATGGGGGGGTCAAAGGTCGACCTTCTGCCTGGTCCCTGCATCACTACATCTCTCATACAATCTTTTCAATTCCTCCATCATGCATTCACCAATCTCTCCATCCCCTCCATCCATTCCACCATCTTACCCCCGAACCATGCCAACAGTCGCTCCATCTTCATCTCCCCTCCCCCTTCCTATCTCCTAACTCCAACCCAAGCCCGTCTACTCCAGAGTCCCCCTCCGTGATATCCACACGGGCTCCGCCTGACGCCCAGCCAGACTGCCTGGCTACTGGATACGTTTCCCTTTTTTTTTCCCCTCTTTTTTCTGGCAGCGGGCGCGTCAACTATACCGGGGGATCGGGTGTACACACGGCAAACCGCTACCTCCTCATCCTCTTCCCAGGCCATTACTGGTGTCCGCTCCTCATTAGTTAGCTGTGATTCACTGCCTGTTGTATACACACACAGCCACACACTGGAAGGAAGCAGATCTTTGAGTATTTACCAGCATATATATGATGAAAGAAATGGATTGGAACCAGCCTTCCCATCCCTCCAATAAAGAGCAGCACACACGAGCGCAAAGCCGGGTTAATACAGCGAGACGAGAATGCCAACACAATAATATCGTGTGTTCAACCAGCCTTATAACGGCGAGGCGGACAGCACCTGTCATCCAATACCAGCCCACTATCATCAGGTTAGATCTTCATGCCCTCAAACCCGTTTGTATCAGCATAATCATTACGGTGTGTGTTGTGCGATCGCACCCCTGGAATTCAAAGTGTGTCACACGGCGGTTGTGTGTGTGTGCGTGTGTGCGCCTCGCCCGCGTCGATGCCTTGTGTATATTCCAACCTATGTGCACGACGGAGCAGCCTGTGCTGCCATGGCAACCCGCGGCTGAGCATGCTTTAGTGTGTGCTGCTGCATGAGCCGGTGTGCGAGCGGCGAAAACACACACACACACACACACACACAAAGATGTGCCAAGGCAACTAAGGGAAGGACTGCTGAGGAATACTTAACAGTATGGGAACATTGACATTCTGGGAATACTGGTGAGACACAGCAGAAGCGTTTCAACCACCGACCACAATGAATGGACTTCTGGGTGTGGTTGTGCATGTGTGTGTGTGTGCACCTGCATTGAAGAGCGTTATGTTTATAGTATAACAAGGACAGGATTAACAACACACACACACACACACACACACATGGGATGCCTCCACATCCTAAAGCATATTTCATCATTAGCTCCAGCAGTTAATCCTCTGCTCCACTGACCGCGGCTCAGCTCAGCCCATTTCAATAATCTGCATCTGGGGCTAACCAACCCGTCGTACACTAACAGAGACCATCACACACACACACACACACACGTGCAAACACCAGGACACAATCAACCCCGCCGAACATATGGGACCGATCCAAACCAATACATATCTCAAGTAAGAGCTCGTCTATCCGTCCGCGATCTGGCGTGCCGGCGGAGGTGCCAGCGGGCAGACGAGGCCCGTGATTGGATAGAAACCGCCACGGAAATGAAATGTTAATTAAGATTGCTTGAAAGGTGCACGGGAGAAATAATTGGGTGTGTATTTCAATCGATGTGGCTCTGCTGCACGCGTGTTTTAGAACTCCGCTAATCAAACTCACGAGAGAAAAACACGCAGGTAGCAAACAGGAATCAAAAGAGGGCAGCTTTGAATTCCTGCTGCCGCTTTACGCTAGTAAAGGTTACCTGACCTGAAGGAATTCCACCGCACGATGGAGTAAAATAATATTTTGACATTCACACGCGACAGGAAGCCGTTGTTTAAAACACGCGGACGGCTCGGGGGTTGAAGGATGACATGACGAGTCGGAATCATTTAATGGAAGATGAATAGTTGAGTAGTTAGCGGACAGGTGGAGGAGAGGAGGACGGATTATTGTAGCCGGGGAGAGTTGTGATGAGACAGGAGAGAGAGAGAGAGAGAGAGAGAGAGAGAGAGAGAGAGATGGAGAGAGAGAGAGAGAGGGATGTGCGGAATATGATAGCCTACTGAGAGATCGACAGAGTCGAAAGCGTTTGACCTTTCGCTCCCCAACAACAAACATTAACCATTCGACGTTGGAATTGACCTGTTTCTCGCTCGAGCCATCACCACTGACAAATCATAGATGACAGATCTCTCTCCCTCTCTCTCTCTCTCTCTCTCTCTCTCTCTCGAGATTGATCGTCTTTGTAGTCTTTTGAATCTCTTCAACTGTTCCTATGGTAACATGCTGGGGTAACACAATATTAGTGTATTAGGCTTATCTCTCCTCTGGCTGTCGTCCAGACACATCTTACTCTTTTTTTCTTCCCTCCTATCTGTGTAATTGAATTGTAAATGCCCTGTTAGGCCTCCCATAAGTATATGCAGTCTCTAAATGGCTTCAGGCCCCTCAACCCTGCAACTTTCTGGTTAGTTGACTATTCAGGCACGAAAAAAACAAATATGGATCAATTCAGATTTTGATCCCTGATGTCTGAACATAACTGATGGAATTCCACGATTGTAGACAGAAAGTGAGAGAGTAATTGTGTTATCAGGGTGTGATCTCCAGTGTGGCTTTCATAAGCATAGAAGGAGTCTCTAATGTCTGTAATATCCGCGCCCGGGCCAGGTCGATAAATACGGCCTCACTATCGGATAACTGGGCCATGATCAGGCCCATGTGTCCCCTGTGACGTTCTCAATCCGGCTCTAATCACATTACCACAACCATGTTGACTTTCCGCCAATGGGAAATCTCCACACTGTAACCCCACACCCCCAAGGCATGGACCTGGATGCACTCCTTCTCCTTAAAGTTTACATTATTAGAATGAAGAAGGGGATCGTGTGGGACTTTGATAGACACGAAGGAAATAGATAGACAGGGAGTTGAAAAGTGAGAGACATTATTGATCCACTGAGACACAGAACAGTCAATGAGAGGAAGACATTGGTGGAATCATTGTGAGTGACGAATGGAATTTGGCCTAGTTTCCGATGTACCACTCTGCATGTTTGTGCTTGTGATTGTTTGATATTTGTGGTAACTGGAGGCCAGTGTAGCAGGATTAACCCTCCCCTGTCAGAGAGAGCATACTGTGGGCCCAGAGCCGGGGCTAATGAAGGCTAATTGATTTTGTGGTGGGCCAGAGCAGCAGAGAGGCCTGTCTCTGGTGTAAATAGTTAATGAGCTGAAGGACTGCTGTGGCCCATTGGGGACTCATATCTTGCTCTAAGCTCTCTGTTTGTGCTCTGTGGGCCGAAGATTGTATCTCTGCACGAGTGTCCATTTTTGTTCTCTTCTATCCCCTATTTTCTCTGTAAGTGCCATCGTTTAAGTGCTTCAGCAAAGCCTGATGGTGTAATAACGTACTTTTCTCTCATTGCTTTTAGTTTGCTGCCTTGGTGTTGCTATGATTGGAGTTTTTAATTAGTTTTGCTTCTATTTTATTTTTTCTTGTGAAGCGCTGGGTGCCGGGTGTGGTTGTGTTCTGTTCTGTTGTGGTCTGGGGAATAGAATGGTGTGTGTTGTGGGCTGGAGGTTGTGGGATAGTTGACCCTCGTAGTGTGAAGGAAACGCTGCAGAGAGGAGGCCAAGTTCCACAGCATGCCGGCCAATGCATTACATCACCGCTCAGAGCCGGCTCACCGCAGGGCCTCGTGAACAGTAACACACACACACACGCCGTCTGCTCCAGCTCTGTTTCATCCTCACTGCACTGGGTCTCACAGTGCGACAGCAACAAACACAAACACTCATGCACACAATCTTGTACATAAAAACATGATAAACGTGACTCACTCATGCACAGACCGTGGATACGTACACCGTGTATCAGGGCTCTGGACTAACTTCTTTCCCCACCACAACCGTCCATAAGCCTGAAGTGAATGGAAACTCTAAAATCTCAAATGTTGTTTCTTGACTTTGCCGTCTATAATTGTTACTTGCATATAAGAAACACAATGACAGTACGGAGCAATTAAATAATTTGTTTTGAAATGTGGTTTGAATGTCAGAATGCCTTTTGGCAACAAGCAGACGGTTGAGGGTTAACCGCAGTGCCTGCCGCAGTCACAACTGCCCTGATAGAAGCTATGTTAACTAAGCGTTTAAAGCTTAGATGATAACCAAAAAGACTACGGTGATGTATTGCCATTTTCTGCATGCATGGTTTAACTTATATATTCACACACAGCAGAGCAGCGTTAGAGCCTGTAAAGTTGGCTGGGAAGTACGAGTCGGTTTCCAGCCAATAACTAATAAAAACTAAATCCATTTAAATCCGTCCATTGTCACTACGTTCTCTCATCTTCACACAGTGCCCTGCTGGTGCTCCCTCTTTGTTTCATTTAACCGGTGTAACATTTGCGAGCTCCTACCAGCAAGCGCCCTGACTGAGGACCTGTGTTATACTGAGTTTTGCATCGGAACATTTCGGGTTTCCTGCTGAGTGGTAACAACTATACCAACAGCTTGAGGAGACACACTCTATTGTGGAGTAAACACTCTCCTCTTTCCCCCCGAGGCACATGGGTCGTCTCTGTTGGTCTCAAACACATTTCTATCTCCCCCGGGACGAGGAGACGCCGTCACCCTGCAGCCCTGCTGTGTATGTAAATGTATCACATATAACACACTGACATGTGCATACATGCGCTGCTGAGATGATTTGATATGTTTGTTTGTATGATGAAAGATACGGATCACTTGTCTTCTGTAACCAGCCTAAACAGGCTCATATCAAGCTGGCTCTAAATAACACATGCGAGTGCCGACTATTGGACATGACTCAGCTCACGTCACTCCGTTGGCATTGTTGTGTGTCCCTTTTAAATGAGCTTCATGCTTTCCACATCCCGCTCGCCTGCTAATTTCATACAGCGGGGTCCTGTAAGGTTATTGTGCTGGTGAATGAAAATGTGTTATTTATTAGCTTCCAATTATCTATTGTTTACATTGTTACTAAGGACAATAAATTTGTCACTAAGCATCAGGCTAGGTGCTGAGTTTTTTATGAGGTAAACAATACTATATGTTCCTCCATTGCAGCTCTCTTGGCCGCGGAGCTGGCACTGGATGGGCGGATGACATAATTCCTGGCATGTTCTAAATGTACTCCTTTTTACTTAAGGAGGGAAAAAAACAGTGGGCCTCTTAAAGAAACATTTCATGGTACACAGGAGGACCAATAATCAAAGTGTTTCGAGCGCACAAATGTAGCTTTTTACATTTCATTAACACAGCCCTTAGTGTTATAGTGTTTCAGGGTCGTTACAGAACTGCAGCAGGCATTTGGGTTAATAGTCTTAAAGGTGACTAAAGATCAAGTTTCACACTAAAAAACGAGTAAGTCATACATGAGAGCGTTGCATACATATTCTGCTCTGAAATTATGGGGAATAAAACGTGTGTGAGGCAGCTGCAGATGTGCAGGATTTCCAACTCTTTCTTCCAACTCGCTGATTGATTGAGCGTTTAGCTGCGTATGAAGTCATTTGTACGCAGTTAAACCATTAGAGTGCGTGGTAACCCTATTACGTGTTGCATTCATTTTCTACCACCATAAGTAGGGGAGCACCTCAGGCTAAACCTCTTGTTGTGAGGAGGAGCCGCGCCACACAATAGGAGTCTAAGTCCAGGTTTTGTGAGCCACATCTACATGAATGGCGGCATTGTCAGGGTATGATGTCATAGGAGATAGACCGTGAGCTAAGAGCACATTTGAATCCGCAGCCTGCTATACGCTACATACGTTTGTGTGTGTGCGCTCACGGTTGTGTAGCTCACTTTCACTGCATTGGCACCCTCTCTGGCAATCATTGCCCGTGGAGTCAAAACACATGTGTGGATTACTGGGCTAAAACAAACCATGAAGTTAGAGTTTGTACATGATACAGATCTGTTAAGCACATACGTGTGGTTAGTTAGCTAAACATGTGGCTTTATAATAAACAACAGTCAAAGACACGTGCCAAGATATACTTGAATACAGTGTTGCCCACAGACAGAGTTAATGTCAGTGTTCTGGATGATAAATATACATTGAGATGAGTGGATTCTGCAGAGTGACGAGAAGGACTGAGGAGCTGCTGAGGATCAATTTGTGTGTGTGCCAGTTTATCAGTGTTGGACTCGGACCAAACAGGGGCCCTCTCTCACTGCTTCCACTGTGTTGCCAATGCCAAAGTGTTTGTTTTGTCTGAACCCGAGACATACTGTCTATAGTACTAGTCAAAGATAAACACATGCTGTGTTGTCTATAAGTTGATGCGCCACTCGTTCGATGGGCTTCGTCCGTACCAGAATGAACAATTGCTTGTTACCTAAGCTGCGCGCTATGTGGAGCAACAACAAAGCGTTGACATTGTTGTCATAGTATGAAGCATTCTAAACATGTGTACATTAATATTTGAGCAGTCACATGTGGGTGTGTATGTGTAGGTTTCTCTGTGGGGGCGGGGCTGTGGATGAGGGAGGACCGTTTCGGTGTTGCATCTGTTTGTCTTAGGATGACTTCTTGTTGTTTTAGCTTTGCTGATGGTAGGTGTATGTGGAGGCCATTTGATCATGGTTCAGGGCCTGTGAATGGGACGGGGATCCGGCAGAGCCAAGCTTGGGTAAACCAGCTGCCATCACTACATGGGCCAGACGGGCCTGTTCCAGTGATCATGAACCGCCCTGGAGACCGAGCACTGAATGATGCTGCAATCACTCAAGTGTATGATTGTGTATAGATTGTAAGGTCACAGAATATCAGTCGATATTGAACAGGTAGGTCAATATCTGATCTCCGTGCACCACAAGAGTTCTTGTTCTGTTCCTCTTTCCTCCTCAGGCGATCAAACTTAATAAACCCTCTCCTTGTATACTCCTTCTCCTTTAAAGGAGAATGGGTTGCTTGCTTTGACACGTTGCCGCAGAAAAGGAATCTTTTGCCTTTGGGTGTTTTTATCGATGTACAAGCCAATGTTCATAAACATGACTTGAAATATGTTTGACACAAGACATACGAATCACATCACACACACACACATCACAAGACATACGCCAAATGAAAACAAGGAAAGTAGATTTGATTTATGTACGATGTACCTGTTGCTTCTTGTCACTATAGTGTATCGGATTAAGATAAGTGTAAGTGCTTATTGTTATACCGTGTCCTTTGGTCTGTCTCACTCCACTTTGTTATTCTAAGGCAATCTGTGTACTCAGTGTTGAGGCCGTGGTTGCAGTGATAACCACGTCGGCTGTTCTCGAGCAGTGCTCCACATGAGAGGGAACAGTGGGGATATACAGACTGGAGTCAGAGGCCCATCCATTAACTTGACAGGGTGGAGAAGCTGCCAAGAGTATGAGCGCATGCTTTGGAGCATGCTCCTCAGTGTGTCTCGCTGTGCCCATGCCGCCAGTTCCTCCAGGCACCACCAGAGCGCCTGGTCCTGGCAGAACAGCCAGTCTATTTCCATCTCTCCGTCTGTGTCGGGGAATAATAGGGAGACTCTGTTCGGTCCGGTTCTGATCGGCTTGGCCCACAACCCAAGAGAGGAGAGAAGGGGCGACATTACAGCCCAGCGCTCCCATCAGACTGTCTGCCCTGCTGTTCCCTGAGGAAATCAGTTTAACAGTCCCCAGCTCTTGGCAAGCAGAGGGAGAGGGGGTGGGGGAACAGGGAAGAGGTGTGTGTGAGAGAGAAGGGGTGGGGGGGGTATGTTACTGGCTCTCTGGGCGAGAGGGAAATCTAATAAAATTGAACTAATGGGGGTGTGGAGTTTTAGGGGATAGAGAGTGGGTTTGCAGGCAGGCACTAGCGGGTAGTAGTGGTGGTAGAGATGGAGATGGGGAGAATGGAATTAGATCCTCTGAGTGCTTGGCAAAGCAACAGAGCCAAAGTCCTGCTTTGAACTGCAGATGGTGAACCCATGTTGGGTTTATATTTTGAGTTAGGGGGCTGAGGGCCACAAAAAGCATTGCCAGGAAAGTTACTGCTATGATGAATTTTTGCAACAAGAGATGCTCTTCACATACAAATGAGCGCTGAAATCGCTGCTATGCTGCGGGTATAGTTTTAACAAAAGGCTTCACTATGTGCCTTTTTAATGAGCCATTTGAAACTGTGATCTTTTTGCACTTAAAATACGAGTGCACAGACTGACTAAATCTTTCTAACCTGCTGTACGGCGCCAGAGGAGCATAGGTCCGCAGATAGTACACTGCTCCACTTTTAAGGGGAATAAAAGTGCTCACCCTGACCTCTCTGGGTTTGATTTACCCGTCCTGAGGCAGGCGTGGTCTCTTCCCTTTGTACCTGCACCGTGGTCTTGCTTTCTCCTCCCAGGGTTAATAGATATGAAGTCATCTGGCGGGGAGAAACCTGGGTGTGTTCTCAGGATATGCCAAGAGCACTCACAGGGACATCACTCAAAGCCCCCTGTGTCAGAGAGGAAGTGGCCATTAATAAATATCATTAATGGGCGATCACCTGGTCTTCCTGAAACCACATAAATGAGAAAGGCCTGAAAAAGGAGCTGGAGTTGAGAGATCAAGGGGCAAAGGTCTGAGAGGAGATACCTCCCCTCCGGGCAAAAGATGGCTGAATCAGGGACGGTGTTTTAACGATGGAAAATCAATAACCCTGCTGCTTTCAGAGTGAATGAAATGCAGTGTCAGATTCATGTGATTGCTGTAAGTTGCTGGTTTATAGATTTATCACGGGAGGATCAGAACATGTGTTCATGATATCATAGAGTACTAATCTTTCTGTGTTTTTGTCTTGTTTTGCTGCACGTCTCCGATACAGCAGGGCAGACTCTCCATATGTGAGCAGCCAGTAACCCACAGGCTAACACCTGCGCTGACTTAATGGCTGTTTTCTGTGGCAGGCCCATGTTGCTGCATTGGAAATGTATGTGTGTGTTATTAAAGTAAAATGCATGTGTTAAGTTAAGTTCTGGTGCTTAGCACAGTCTGGGGGAAACACAACCATGTGTTACAGAGGCATTAGGGAGCCTGATGAAGGTGTTAGAGAATCACCAGCCTGCTCATCATCTTTCGGCTAACGTCCCCTAGTTGCGTCACTGCGGTTGCGGATACAAAGACCTAAGTTTTGGCCGAGCCGGCTTTAACTGAGTGTCTCAACTCTAGAGAGAGCAGCCGGGAGCGCTTGCTCATAGCAGCAGGAATAGGCTCATATCACAGTAAGGTTTTTTTTCTTTTAACACACTGTGTGATTGCATCTTTAAACTTGACTGTTAAATTTGCATGTGATCTAATACCTGACTTAATCTGTTTGTCTGTTGTCTGTGTGAGATGAGGTGAGTTTGAGGGTCTTGCTAGATCTTCTATTTCGGTTTGATAATGTTGCTTGATGAAAATCAACTCGTGCGTTTTCCTTTACTTCTGACATTTATTCCCGTCCATAACATCACCATTAAGTAGCTTACCAGCTCTTGGACCTGCCTCTGTACTCCGACACTCTTGGGTTTCTTTGGATGCAGGCAAACTCAATTAATAAGGAGATAGCGCTGCACTGCCAGCTGGACTGCTTTCACAGACACTGATAAATGAGCACTGGCTGTCTTTGGCGGATGGTTTGTGGAGGAGATACTAGAAGTCATCTAATCTCCCCCACTCATGGTCTCTCGTTCTCTCACTGCCCCCCTTCACCTTGCCTTTACCCTCTCTGTCCCTCTCCCCCAGCGTCTGGTTGGCAAGAAGCCCCAGATGAGCTTCTTACTCACAGAGCGAGAGAACAGAGAGAACATTAATGAGTACAGAGGTAGACAGGCCAGCAGATTCTTCTGGCATCTATTTATTCAGGTGATAACCTGCTCTGTGACTGAGAGGCAGGAGAGTGTCAAAGCCTGATTGGTTTCCTCTTTTACAAGAGGCGCGGGACTCACCACTCTAGTGCAGACAGACGCTGAAGGTGGAAGGGAAGGTGTATTGTGAAGGCCGTCTGCCTCAGAATTCATCTGGGATACTTGGAAGATGTCCCAGTCAACGTCGGTGACTATGCTTGTTTCTGTGTATTTCTGCTTTAGCTGCATGTCTATTAGCTGCTCGCTGTCTCTTCTATTTAATTCAGATTATCAGTCACGTTCCTCCCTGTTACAACACATTACAGTAAGCTACAAGTTAAGAGTCGTCTCACTGCTGCTTGTTACTCTCCGAATGCTGCGGACAGCTGCAGGCCCGAGGCGGCCTGCTGTGTGTTGGTGTTGACTCTGTGGTATTTTAACCCCGTTCCTGGTGGTCACAGAGAGGAAGGTCTGTGGCCCCTGAGAGTTGTGCTGCTGAAGTTGCGGGCAAGGTGGTTACCAAGGTGGTGGAATGGGATCAGATAGCAATAAATTCAAAACAACATTCTTGACGAGGAACATCAGGAAAAAAAAACAAAACACTAAATCATGTAGTTCCATGTTTGTGGAGCTGTATCACTCACTATGCCAGGCATCTCTCGGTATGACAAGCAGAAACTATTCTCAGCCAAAACAGGCTTGGCAAGGTCGTAATTTCACTGTGCCGGTTTCATGTGTAACTGTAGTTCAGACGCTGTGAATGCAAAACGTGAGAGGAGACATTTCACTGCTGAATATGCAGTAAATACTTTCAGTAATAAATCTGTTTTATTTTGTATACAACCCAGTAGAATACGCCGTCCCATTTCTAAAATGTTTTAGTGGACCTTGTCCGCTGTTAAAAAGCTCTCCGCTCATGTGCAGTGTGAGAGAGGAGCGGAGGGCCGATGCTGCGCTCCGGTCGTGTCTTAGCATTGTGATCCAGACCAGCTGGATGCCATTCCCAATGGGAATCATGAATGTGAAGGTTGTTAAAAGATTTGGAGCCCTGGACACACCATGGACTTACTGACAGCAGCTGGGAGAAGGGGGAAGGGAGTTCAGAGAGGAAAGAAAGCACTGGGAGAGAGAATTGAAAACTTCGTGGAATTCACAACAGTAGCCGTGAGACGTTTGTCTGCTAACTTTTTAACTCAAATAAGAATCTTAAGACGGGATTTAAGTCATTTCTGAAAGTATTCTTTCACATCAACAGTCTAATTGTACTAAACAAGAAATGCATTAATCAAAGTTCCACAGACTCAACACTCCCTCAACCTGTTATTTGAAAAAGTTGTTAATAAGTCATGAAATGCTGCAGTATATTTTTATGTCTGGCCTGTGTACAGCAGATGAAGCCTGCAGGCAGGTTCTGGCACTTTTATGTTTGGATTAAGGTTTTTTTTCACAGTCGTCTTTATGCGGTGCCCAGAAAAACAAAGCAGAAGTGGATTTGGTAAACACAAGTGCACCTTTTAGAAACCTTCCCTCTGGTCTCCGTCCAACGCTGCTAAGAAACACCACCTTAGTTGGGGCCCAGCAGGACACACGGTAAAAGCAACAAACCCCGTGCTGGGTCAACAGTGAGGGAGCAATCGGAGGCTCACACCTTGCCAGAGAGCTCATCTCACGGGCAGACATCCAGACACATGTTCAGAGAGAGAGGCCATTAGGAATATGAAGAGGAAAGACTGGTGGGATGGGCAATCACAGAAGGTAAAGAGGGAGAATGACAGGACTGAAGGAGAGACAGAGGACAGCCTAAGTGGCTTTGATTTGTTCTGCAGACATATGATTTATGGAGCCATTCATCATCTCACCTAGTCAGCACATGTAGCAGCTCTGTAGCCGCTGAGCATCAGCACACTAACAAATGGGAACACACACCGACCTTTCAACATGTATTCATCGCGGATTATATTAAATCTCAAACTTCGTGACCGTTTTGTCTCCTCAGAGGCTGAAGGCTGCACTTTCACACCACCCGGGCGCCATCGCTAACGGAAACATGAACTCCATGGGCCACATGATGGAGATGATGTCATCACGGCAGGAACAAGGCGCCCACCACCATATGCACTCGCACCCTCACCAACACCTGCAGGCCCCTCCCCACGCGTACCAGCACCACGGCCATCACCACCACAATCAGGCACACGGGCAGGGTGGACACCATCACTCGCAGGGACACAACCCCCATCACAACTCCCACAATCCCCACCTCCATCCCGGGCACCCGCACCAGACCTCACCTCACCATGCAATGCACTCTTCCTCACAGGTAAGAAATGTCCATTGACGGCACAAAGGTCTATAACACATTTCAGCCAAAAGCTCTTGTATATGTGAAGTAAACAAGGCAATGCTTTCGTAGCACTGAGTAGTACTTACGTTAGCTATTAGTGGTTTAATACAGCCGTATGGCTAAAATGATGCTTGGAATTCACAGTAAGTCAAAACACATTTTCCCACCTCGCAGACAAAATAAAGTAGTTTCCCTGCAATTTTTTCCATTGAGGTCGGTCAACTCCAGGTCATTGTCAGAGGCCTGCTACGAAGGGACGAGGTCATGAGGAGGCTATTATAAAAGATGCTCGGGACTGTCTATGGAAACTATGCTCCACACCCTTCGCCACTGCCCGGTTGCCATTATGTGGCCACAACCTGCTCCAGGTTCAGAAAGACTTATAATGTCCTCCGTGTGAATAAACAACCAGAGTTTATAATGTTCGAACATCTTAGCTGTGGATATATTTGGTTCGATTTATCTGAAAAGTATGAAAGAAAGACTCACAGCTTAATATGAGACGCTGTCCTTGCATTGTCTAACGCCCTTTGCAATGACAAGCATTCTGAATGAAGAGCTGTCCAGCACCAAGAGATACAAGTGTCTGTGTGCTCCACATGTAGCATTAAGACATTAGAACAACACTCACTGTATGCTCAGCATCCATTAAAGCAGCTTGTATTTTCCATGGTTAAAATGGTAATGATCTAAAGGCCGAAAACACGTGACCTTGCCAAGTTTATGTCAAGATCTGTCAGTGAGCGTACAGTTGTGTCTGGTTGTGTTAGTCTGAGTGGAAGTGGGCGGTGGAAAAGTGCCTGACACCTCTTTAACAAGGTGGGCAGGCTGGTGAATCAGGCCAGTCACTCACTCACTCATTCACCCCTGACGTCCGCAGCCCAGCTGACAGGGCATGTGGCACATCCAGATGTTGTTTTTGGGTACGTTGCCAGACTGTGGATAGCTACAGGAGGTAATGTATAGATGCTTGTTGGACTTGGGGACAGCAGACAGGTGGCTGAAAGTTTTCCAGGTGTGCCAGAACAGAATGCTTACGTGTCTGGTTGGATGTCGGCAGACACACACGTCTCATCAGAGAGCACATTGATGATGAGGATGTCTTTGTTCCCCGTGTCTCAGATGTCACCTGCAACCCAGCAGATGCAACCCACGCAGACGCTGCAGTCTCCGCCCCCCAGTGGCGGACGGCGCAGGCGGGTAGTGGATGAAGACCCGGATGAACGCCGGCGGAAGTTTCTGGAACGAAACAGGGCAGCGGCAACAAGATGCAGACAGAAGAGAAAAGTGTGGGTGATGTCGTTAGAGAAGAAAGCAGAGGAGCTCACTCAGACCAACATGCAGCTTCAGGTATAAAACTCTCTCTCTGTATACTGTATATATATACAATATTGTTTTGATTACAATAATGTTCGTCCCACTTAATAATTTCGACCCAAATACATTGAGAAATCAGCTTAAATTGCCTTAATATTTGGATTCAGTGAACCAAAGTTGTTCTGTGTTTCCTTTGATTTCAGAACGAAGTGACCATGCTGAAGAACGAGGTGACCCAACTCAAGCAGCTTCTCCTCACACACAAGGACTGTCCCATCACCACTATGCAGAAAGAGTCGCAAGGTTACCTCAGTGAGTAGCTCGAACATAAACACAGACACACAAATCCCGAAACCCCGTCATCCATGTGCCTTAGTCCTGCAGTGCCGATAGCACTGCTATGGAAATGCTTGCTAATTGTTATGCCAGAGGAAAGGTATGAACTCTACAGACTGGGGTGTGATGGACACACGGTTACTGCCAAGACTCCTCGCTCCTACACGCTGGTTTCCAGCTCCCACGCTTGCTGCAGGACTCTTCCTGGGCTGGGAGTTGGTGGTCTAAATCCCATATGAGACCTATTTTTCCATCTGACGGCACCTCCGCGCACTGAGACTCTATGTGAGAAATGCGTCACAGGCTGCACATCGGCATCCAAACTCTCATGGATTCCCAGGATCTCGCTGATTATTGGACTGTTCCTCGGCTCAGCCACGCATGACATCAAAGCCCCACCCTGTGATACGGATACGGGCGACATTTCCATGTAATTAGGATAAAGCACCTCCCTGTGTGGCTTTAGCACAGGAAAATAAGTCTCACATCCCTCCTGGCTGAATGGTCCTTTTATAAAGAAGAGAGCCGTCTCCCAGACTGGGCGAGACTTTCATCTATGAGTCTAGGTTGTGCACAGATGTCACCTTCACTGTGTCCATAACTCATCAGGCTTGTTTATGGAGTTGAGTAATTCACTTTTCCATTTTTTTGTGTTATCTATTTACAGCCCATTTTCAGAGGTGAGATGTCAGGTGTGAATTTAGTGGGGGGATCTGTTGGACATGTACCTAGTTCTTCTAATAAAGATGCACTTTTTACAATAACAACATTTTGTGTGTGTTTATTTGATGATATTTTTAGCGTCACATGTTTTGACGCCTGTGTACAGCTTGAAGGTCGTAGCCTTTACGCACACACACACACACACAGAGTCAAACCTATATGCCGTCCTCAACGATATCTCTTCTGTCTCATCATCAGGTCCAGAGAGCAGTCCGGCAGGCAGTCCAGTACCGGCTTGCACACAGCAGCAGGTCATCCAGCACAACACCATCACCACCTCCACCACAACTGTAGGGGGCAATGGTGTGCACGGACAGGCCAACCACCGAACAGACATTAACCCCATCCACTAGGGAGTAGAGAGACTAGTTGTAGCTCAGTCACCCCCTGCACCCCCCCTGCTTTCTGAGGGCCTACAGCTGCACATGCTGCCTCCCCTCACTCCATCAAGAAAAACCTCAAAGGCCTCAAAGGCTGTTCTTTATACAGTAGCCACAGTGTGTATTTTTATAGATCAACCCTATTATCTCATAAATGTTTATGGTTTGTTGTCTCTCTTTTTAAATATTCCTTTATGTGCTTTTAGCAGAAATGGGAGTTTTTGCTAATTTCATGCAGCATTTAAGTGATTTGTTTGTGTTGTGGTGCAAAGTAGACCACAGTGTTCATGGAACCAGAGGGAGGAGACACACGCCTCAGACTGTCATCTCTTTTAGCAACTCTACATCTCTGTATGCCCAACGGACTGACTCATGAGTCGAATCCTTTCCCCCAGTATTTCCCGTGTATGCAGGATCGGTGTCAAAGCAAACTTTGAACAAGTGAGCGGGGCGTCGCTGCCTCTGAGTTATTTCTGTCGCCGTTGTGTGTTGAAGACATGAATATGCAAGCAGGTGTAATGATCCTTTTCTTCCCTAGCAACCTATATGACTGTTAACCTTCTCCCTGTCAGAGGTGTTCTTAAAGAGTGTTACGAAATACATCAGGACGGTGAAAATATGATCAAAGGAAAGCAATACATCGCAGTATTGATCCACATAGCGTCCACGTGGCGACCCAGCACGGCCAAGCCGATCTGGTCCCGTGGACCTGTGACGCTGTTACAGCTACAGAACTGTACACTGTGATACCAGTGAGGCAGCTTCGGAGTTGAAACCAACTCCAGCGCTCTCCAGGACCAACTGAAGCTTTAATTATTGAATTGTGTGTGTGTTTGTGCATCTCGATCCACATTTTGGATTCAAATCAAATAACATTTGAGGTTGGGTTGTGCATGTTAATATGTATATTATAGGTCACGCCTGAACAAAGTTCAGCAGGCACGTGAAGAGAGAAGAACAAAAGAAGTGTGTGAGGCAGTGAGAAGACTTGTGGCACGGTTTTACTGACGACTGGCATAGTGTTGTGTTGACTTTCTATAGAGGAGCAGTTTATGTCTGAGCTTTCCAAATTGTCAAAATGTGCCTGAAGTTTTCTTAAAAACATATTTTAACAGCGCACCACCTCCTTCCATCTCTTTAATAATCATTGTACTTTCTTCAAACACTTATATCCTGTTGTTCCTCCCTGACTCGGTACTCGATTGATGGTTTGAAGCTGTTAATTGGCGTCGTCTTGGATGTCTGCTGCACGTCGGGGAATAAAACAGCTGACCAAGAAGAAACTTTTTTTTTTACGTTTGACCTCTGACTTCATCGTTCTATCTTTCTCAGGCCTCCTCTGTGTCTCAGATTGCCGATGGATGTAGTTCCGTCTCCCTTCCAGCCTTCACGTTGACTAGTTCTCCTCTTTATTTACACTATCTGACCAGGAATGTCATTAGCATGATGACCATAATGCACTGTGTTTGACAGTAAGGATGGATGAAAAACATTCCACTGACAGGTGGAGCGATCGCAGCGCTGTCTATGCACTTTGTCCTCGGCCATGCCGGAGGGTAGAATAGCCATATTAAAGTCCGAGTTATTCTCAGTGATCCCGTTTTCACACACCAGCGATAAACTGTTTGGCTTTATGGAGAGTCTGTGCCTGGCGTGTGTTACATGTCCGTCGATCTAAGAAGGGCACCTGGAGCTCAGGTTGTCGGATGAGGCTCAGCATTGTTTGATTTGTGTCCTTTTCTGGAAAAGTCCCAACTCCAGTTTTGTGAAAGATGAAGGAATTGTGAATTGAAAATGCTCTATACCTTTCTAAGTTATATCCAAGTTTTTGTAGAGGCTTTCAGACTGTTTGTGTCTCGTCTTAACCTTTGCATCTGTGCGTGTGCAGGATAGTATGTGTATGGATGAGTCGGAGAAACAGTTTCTCTTGAAAAGGGCTTTGTTCTACCAACCCTGATAAATAAAGTTTATTTTTGACTGTTTTTAAACCACATCCTGATTATCAGACCATTCCAAGTTAACCTCCTGCATGTGAAACTATGGTCATGACATCTAAATACGTTCAACTGGAATCTTTAGGAGGATGTTGCCATAGAAGACAGTAGAATCAGATCCGAGTCTCTGATTTCATCGCTGACAGTTTGTGCTTTACGAAGAGCTGTCGCTGTATATGCAGACAACGATAGAAGAGCAAAGGACGTCTGGAAGTGCGGTGTGAGTGTCTGTGTGTCTTTGTGTGCGGGGAGAAAAGCATCCCGAAGCATTTACGGTGTCTAATTGTATTATTTTAAATCTAAAACTATAAATATTGTACATAATGTCATTCATTTCTATAATCATGTACAAGTAATGCAACCACCTTTCTTTTTGAAGGGAGTAAATGTGTGGTACATGTTTGTAAATAATATCTGCATAGCACTTGTTGCCTTTCTGTGTATGTCAAGGCTCATTTCAGCGCTTAAATACATTGTTTATATGTAATGAACTGACTCTTGCCTGCATAACTTTGTACATTTTTGTGTCTGCAATGACATTTTCTCCATTTTTGGTTCATTTTGCATTTGTACAGATGTTAAAGTTATCACTGCAGTCACATTACGATATGAGAATAAAACACCTGTTCTGTAATATACAGCCTGATTTGATACCTCACATCTTGGAACGTCATGATTACTTCATGGCCAGATAATTACACATTTGCTTAAAACAGAAAAACAAACTGAGATCCTGGAGCTCATCCCTGAGATAACCGCCCATAGTTAGATACTTGAAAGGTTTAAAATACTTAAGTTGCACCATCTCTACATCTAAATGGCTGTTTAACTCTCATTTTGATAGATCGTCACTAACATCAAACAACAACAAGACACCTCAGTATCTGAATTAACTTTCAGCCAAAACAAATAATATATAAGTACTTTGTATTGTTACAGGATTTTGACATCAAATCTTGCATATTCCTTCTTCTAGAAGTATTTAAGGACCACAGTGACCCCTGGTGGACATATTGTAGACACGCTCTGACGTCCCTTTACAGGCCAGCTGCTGCCTCACCTGTAAAAGTCATAAACTCTATTGCAGCCTGCTGCAGACATAAATGATAAAAACAAACATAGGAGGGCGGCGTGATGTTTGCACTCATGTTGTCATGAGTAGCAGGCGTGACGTTCATCTTGCTGTCTTGCGATCAATATAGCATCAAATACTGTCCTTATTTCTTCTCGTTTATTTTACTTGTATTGATAGTTAACTCTAGGACTACAAACTGAATATTTTTTGACTCATTAGATCTCTGTTGGTCTGAGTTTTAAGTTCTGAGGCTTTGCGTTCTCTGTTATAGATAATAAAGAACAGCTGCTGCAGTAAATCAAGGTCATAATAACAATCGAGTATTATGATACATGTAGTATCATGACCTCTGTATCGTGAGGTTATAAGAAATACTCAGCCCTGCTTTGGCCTATGAGGACATGTACGCTTCCTTCGGCAAGGTGATAGTTGGAGCCGTAGTTCGGAAGAAGAATAGTTCCCAGATGCAACAAGATCAGTGGAGTTTCTAGAGCAACCGGGCCACATTCCTGAAAACAGACATTACTGCTGAGCTCATTGAATGTGCCATAAATGTCATCCAGTTTCATCGTGTTCCAGAGATGGCAGTTATCTCTTCATCTAACATGAAGACTGAAGCAGTCGGGATGGAGAAGTGCCAATAAAAAAAAGGTAATAAGAATATCATCATTTTTATGTTGGGATGAACTCTCACTTTGAAAAACAAATTGTTAGGAAAGGTCTTTTATTTCAAGTCATTTCTCTGGTTTCAAGCTATTTTCTTTACATTCCATCTTCGGACGTGTTCTTATTAAATCAAAGATAAAATGTACCTCACGCAATCCGAATGAGAATGACCAGGAAATGAATCCAAACATTCCCAAACATTAGCCTGATGATTAGGCTGAAATTCAATACTTGAATCATTGAAACAATCAAGGACTGATGAGTTCATTCCATGTGCAGTGCATCAGAGGACGGTCAAGAGTCTTAAACAAAATCCCACCTCTGCTAAAATTCTGATTAAAACGATCAAACATGAGCACCAAATCCAACAACGTGCTTATTTAGATAGACTGAGACAACCACCAGTCTCTCTCATTAAGTCATTGATCAACAATATGTGCTTTAAGGGGGGGGGGTTCTCCGTCATATCCAACCCCGCGTTGAGAGGAATCTGTCGATCATATCAAAAGACCTCGCTGGTTGGTCGTAAGGCAGAATATGTCCCCCTCCTCGGATGATGACCTGTGTGACAGGAGGACACATCAGTCATTTGTAGAATACTTGTCACGCTCTACGTACTCGTCCTGAATATGTACTCACCTGGTAAAACTCTTGTACTTGTCTTACATAACCAGCCACCTCTGTGTCAGTGGGCTGAACCTTCCAGTGGAAGCGAGGCGCCGTTTTGTAATCGGCAGCGCCGGTCCAGTTGACAGTAGGAAGAAACCTCTCAGTTAAAGGAGCAGCTACGATCACATCCAGCTGCCCACTGTAGATCAGCACCTGGACATAAGTAGAGGAAAGAAGATTAAAGGATCTCCATATTCTTCAGGAAGGTATTTCATATAAGGCCTAGCTGTCATATCCTAGCACCATATTACATGAATATACTGCATCTCCTGGCCGTTGTGGAGGAATCTGCAGTCCTCACCTTGTACTTGTCCATCAGAACACCCAACCAAGGCTTGATGCTCTTCATGACGTCCTGCAGGAGGTGCTTCTCCACCTCCGAGCCGTCGTGGAACGTCAGTTTGCCGACATGGATGGCTCGTCGCACCGAAGGCAGCGTCACAAACTTGGAGAAGTACTCCTGGTCTTCAGGCTCCTGTGGTATACAAACACAAGACATTAACTTTATATACAAGTATTCATGTTAAAAATGTCTTCTGAGAAGACACGTGGAGCTTAGATTTCTGAAAGTGTTTCAACGTACCTGACATGACATGTAGTTGTAATAGTTGGTGCAGCCGGTAGCATTTTGGAAGAAGGAGGGATATGGTGCCACGTCTCCGTTCAGCAAGCTGTCGAAAACCTGAGGGCAAGATATTATTCTTCACAGCGAGTCCAACTATGAATGTCTGACACTGAGCTGCGCAGTGAACATTCATGTGTTGCTTCACTGCTTAAAGGATGACGTCAAACTGGACTGGTGAACGTATTAGTAGATGTCTGGGTTACATACATCTTAAGGATTGTCATTGCTGTAAAGTTTTAAACACATAAATATTAGACTTTTTGTGCTTCTGCTTCTGCTTCTTAGATTTATCTTGTTGACACATGAGGGGCTCCTGACTTTGCTTTTGATGAGCAACAGCGACCTCTGCTGGCACAAGTCGTAATAACAGGACGCTGGTGCATTTCATTATGTTGATATGTCAGGGGAGAGACTACCGCACTACTTGTAACAATATTTGAAGGGATGCCAACCGCTGACAGGTAAGGATCGAGCCTCACTCTTTATCTTGTCTGTGTTCCTCTGTCAACCTCTTTTTCTGTCTTTTTGCTGCTGCCATGGCGTCCGCACTGAGAATTCAGAGCTAGCTTATAGTCTTGTAAAGCCTCACTTAGGTTTCCTTCTGGATCACCGCAAGTTACAGAGGATTTAAACAGGGCCCATTCTCCCTGTTACAAGTATGTGCACCGTTAAATCGAAGTTAAAGCTGGTATTTTAAGGTAAAATAGTGATGTTGCTACAATATATGGTGATGAAAACGGCATGTATGACATTCAATCCTTTGAATGATAAGATGTGTAAAGAACCTCATGTGGGATCTCTCACCTGAAAAGCCTCCACCCACTTCTGCTGCTGGATGAGTTTCACCCCGTAGTCCGTCTGCTCGACAACATACTGTTTCTGGACCTGATCGATCATGCCTGTTTGAAACATGAACTCAGCGTAACCCCCCAGCATCTGAGAAGGAGGGAACAAACAGAGAAATATTGCTTTCATCTCACATCTGCACGAGACGGTGGAGGACTGTGACGGGGAGTCAGATACGCACTATTTCTGGATCACAGAGCCCATCGCCGATGGCCATCCCCTTAAAGTTGATCTTCACCTTTGCAGTGGGGTTGTTTTTATGGATGTAGTAGGAAATGGCAGGAACATACTTTCCTGCATACGACTACAAGAGATTTGCATGTGTGAGGACTTTCTTCCTCTTTGACAGCTGTTTTTATCTTGCATTTGTAACAGTAAAACTGTTCTCTAATGCATGTGTCTTACATTAAATCATCTTTGTCTAATGAGCATAAACCTAGAAATGTTCAATATATATTTGCAAATGTTACAGACACAGAAAAACTTGCCTCTCCAGTTGCGTAGAACTCGTTGGACTGATACTCAGGGAAGATTTGGAAGAACTGAGTTAAAGCACTTGAGCAGAAGAGATGGAAGAAAAAAAAAAAGGTAAGTGTTTAATCAAACTTCACACTCCAAGGGACACGACTAGGTTTGAGTTGGAAGGCGGCGTTCTACCTGTACAGATCTCTGCCAACATCGTCCTGGTTCTGAGCGAAGCCTCTGTCATCCTCTGTGAAGCTGAAACCTGTTCCAACCTGGAGAAGAGAAACTCCTCCTCAAAGTCATGCCAGTAAATCATGCACGTATATGGGCTGATACACACATATGCATCTATAATCTTGTAATCTAGATCAATACATACGGGATTGTCAATGTATAGGACAGAGTATCTGGTCGTCCAAGCGTAATCCCTCAGACCAACTGCAAACACAGAAAAGTTGAGCAAATCAAAGAAGGCTTTCAGACAAGCTGAGAAAACAAACAAGCGTTACAGAAATGTACCTGCGTGCTGCTGCACGACCAGAGCAGTTTTTACCTGTCATGTTCTTGTAAACCACGTACGGCCCATGTTCTACGAAGAGGCCGAACATGGAGGTGCCGCCGGGGCCGCCTTGGAGCCAGAGCAGCACTGGGGCGTTCGCCTGGGTTGGCTGTCAGTCACACAAACACAAGAAGTCAGCGCCACCTTCTGGTGACTTTGGTGTATAATATATATAATATAAAATGAAAAGTTCTCAGAAAATGCAAACACTTTATTCCACTAGTCATTTGTTTATACTCTTAATAGATTAGTATATTTCACTATGTTCCCTAATTCAATTGAAAAATGATTTAACATAACCTTACTGAATAATGTTTGATTATTTGTATTGTAGCATACAGATTTAAAGACTTAAAGTATAATAAAGTCAGGTTTCATATTAAATGAGTCATGTGATCTCCTCAGGAAATGTACTGTGATTGTGTCATCTGCTGCTGTGCAGAAGTTTCAGCCTACCTTGAGTGCAGGGAAGAACCAGAAGAAGAGGTTGCTGTTGTATGTCTTGTTGACAGTGAGATATCCAGCATATCCCTTCACGTTGTCACCTGGCAGTTCCCCAACCAGACTCAGTTTCCTGGCTGGAATACAAAACACTTAAAGTGTAAATATACCAGAGGAAGTCCTGGTTGATACCACAACCTGAGGTTACTATAAAAGTACAACATGATTCACTGCAGCACTCTTTAATGTGGTGCAGATATACCTTCATCTATGGCGCCCTTCTCTAGGTAAGGGGTGAGGAACAGAGGAGACCCGGGGTCGACTCCATTCAGGCCGCTGACACGGTGGGACTTTCGGCAGAAAAACGACGAGCACCTCCTCGATTGTGCAGAATCCAGACAGGCCCAAAGCAACAAAAAACCCAGTGTTTCCCTCCACAGTCTGCCAATATTTACACAATGCATATCAGACTACAACACTGGTCAGTGACGTGTGTGAGATTTCATTACACAAGCACGTCGAGCGTCTGCTAGCAGGAAGAAGAGCTGAAAAACATTTGGATCTTGTTAAAACTCACCTCATGTTCAAGGGTCGTCTCGGTGGGAGCAGGAGAGCTCTCAGTTTCTCTCTCAGGTCGTTACAAGTGATTGAGAGTGTGAACCTGCTGGTCTGATTCACATGATCTGCTCCGCGAGGGTCATGTGACCGACATTTGATCACGTGACTCAGCAGAGTTTCCCTGCAGGCCGTCTTGCAGGAAACTCTGAGTTCACAAAAAGAAACAAGAAACATTTTTTTATATATATAGAACTGCTGCATATGCAAACATATTTTAGCCCGTCTTGGTGAATTTGGTGAACTATTTTTATTGTGAATGTTTTTATTAGATAGCAGAATGAGGTGGTCAGCCAGGGGTGCAGCTAGAGAAGTTGGACCCCATGGGGCCATGCCCAAGCCCCCCCAACGCACACACACACACACACACACACACACACACACACACACACACACACACACACACACTTTTCTATAAATAACAATTAACAGGAAGTGAAATGAAAGTTAAATCATTCAAAAGATCATGGGCTTTGTTTTAAATGTATTTTTAAATTTTGTTTACAGTTTATTTACCATTATTTACTTCAGGCCTATGTGTTCAAATGCATCTTCCTTAGAACTCAATGATGCCTTACTAGTAGTTTATATAATATTGTAGTATTAAAGCTGTGATGACATCAGTAACGGTAAAAAGAAAACAGGAAGCAAAAATCCATCAGACACAAGTTCAGTGGGATAGCAGAATGCTGCCGGATGTGTTACTCAGTAATTGTTTGCTGACATGTGGGCAGCTTTCTCAGTTGAAATGATGTCATTGTGCCTGATTTGAAGTTATTCGGCCCCCTAGTGGTCACAAAAATAAATGCATTATGAGCCTTAAATTCACTGAATTATTGAATGTGGTTCTTAAAGACTTTTTAAAGGCATGTTGATCTCATATAATTTGATTTGTCATCAGGAATGGACTATGGGCCAATTACCTTTAAGAACATTATTGTCTTGATGTGACTTC
>CAAKHC010011873.1:0-12242 GCA_901007825.1 Macroramphosus scolopax
TGTGCATCTCATGACGCTTGATAACTTGGCACAACAATGCCTGTTCAAAACACTTTACATAAAAAGTGTCAGACACATCTGGGACCTTTGAGGAGAGGAGAGGAGGAGGAGAGGAGAGGAGAGGAGAGGAGAGGAGAGGAGAGGAGAGGCTAAAGGTAAAGAGTAATACACGTTATTAAATGTTTCTCTGAATGATAAATCACAAAAGGCAAAAATGTCAGCGGAGTTTGCCACCACATACGTCATCCAAGTGACACAGAACACGGATGTCATTTTCCCTCTCATTTGGGTGTTTGTCAGTCCCCCCCTGGGCGCCGTGACGCACCGACCAAATGCTTGCTCTCCCTTCTCGGTGACACTGTAGGTTGATGTCGGCCTTGTGATGATCGATTCACCACACTGTGACATGACTTGCTCAGTCAAGTCATCGTCACCATCTAACACCATCTAAAAAAAAACCCCACACAACTGTGTCTTAAAGTCCATTTTTAGCAGCAATTCACAGCAGCCCCACAACTTCAAATGTGAAACTCCAATTAGGCAGAACTCGGATTTACAGCAAGCGTTTACTCTTGGAAATAAACCTTGAACACTTCTTCTCTCATGACTCACAACTATATATAACACTGAAGCATATGACGTCAATGGTAACAGCTTCTTGCAATATAGAGACACGGAAGCTAAAACACTGTTGTGCTCCATTACGAACTGCATCTTGGTACCTGACACTGCTATAAAGATATTGTACTGTCGTATGCAGCCATGAAAAATATAACGCTTCCCCGATTATACAAACTTCTAATAAAAACCTTCTCACATGACCATGGATGATGATCTTCATGCCACCTTGATCTGCTGACCCATTCAAACCTTCAATCATCCCAGTGGAACATCCCTCCGCCCCGATACATCACAACAGGAAGATAAATAACAATAAAAACAATCATTTTAATGGAAACTGGACACCATTTCAGCAATATAACATGACCACCAATGTAACACAAACCAATATCCGAATAAAAACAAGAGGGAAACAACATCCCCTTACTGTGAGTGACAACAGTGACAGTAACCCCCACCTTAATCCCCTCCAATCCCCACCTTTACATAATTACATTGTTGGCTAGAATAGAAACCTGTCAAACCCCAACTACTACCAGTTATCTGTTTATTTATTGTTTGGATTATTCCATTTATTTATTTGTTTTTCTCTCCTTTTATCATTCGTTTTGCACCAATGAATTAAAGTGTAATAACCCAGAAAACAATAAAAAAGGACGCCGTCTACGTTCAGTTGGATCTTTTGCTGCCTCAGCCGAGTCACAAACTGCTGGAATGTGTTTCATGTCTGACGACAGCTGCTCAGTCGCTGCGTCTTACTCGGGAGTGTAAGGTTCTCCCTCACTGCCAGACCGCCCCACACCTTCCCTTTGTCCACAATCAGCACTCCTGCTCTATGAAAGGCACACCAGCTGCAGCCGTGGAGCTCTGACACGTCGGGTAAAGAGTTGAGACACAGGGTCAGTTCTGCAGGCCACTTTCTATCTGCAGAGTCACTCATGCAGGTGAGAGTCTGTGTTGCGTAACACCGACAGGGCTGCACAGCTGTCCAACATCCAGGAGACTTTTCCTTACGTAGATGTTAAATAATTAAAAAAAATCGCATGTTTGGGTTATTCATGATTGTGTTGTATGTCAAAGGGAAACAGTGTGGAAGATAGTTTCAGTCAGAAACACAAACACATCCGCCTGCCAGGAGGAAACGAGTTAATGTCTGCAGTGTGGATGCAAGATATACCGACTCTCCGACTACAATTACACTGCGTGGTGTGACATTGGGACACTTTGGGGGAAACATTAATTTAATTTAACAGCCAATTTGCATTGCCTGGGGAGCAGTTGGGGGGGGTGGGGTGGATAGGTTCCTTGCTAAATGGCACTTCAGCTGTGACAGCTGTTTACAACCTGAAATCTACTTTCAATCCAGACTGTCAGCAAGATAGTAAATAATTTGTGCATTTTCTGACAAAGATAACAATTAAAATCCCTGCTACCTGTTTAAGGGCTTTTTATTTAATTAACTTTGCTTGTTTCTTATTTATTTTTACTGTGCTTTTGATGTTTTATCGTTTATATTTTCTGCTTGCTTGCTTTTACTGCTACTTTATACCGTGCGGTCGTCTGTTTCTCTGGCTCTCCTCCTGTTTACTCTATAAATCTCAATGGCACTTTATCTTGTCGCCGTAATGAAATGCGCCTGCAAATATATTTGCCTTGCCGTGTTCTTTGGGACACAGTGTGCGTTACAATGTGTGTGAGCACCTCCTCGTGTCGCACGAGACCTCCGACGGGACACGACGTTGTCTGCAGACAACTGGAAGTGAATCCGGGGCCCTGTAGTAGTGCTGCAGTCAGCCTTCGTCAGGGGACGCCACTTGATGCTCACTGACAGCTTTTGCGGGATGCTTCCACCAGGCAGTGGAGGTTTAAGAGCGATGAGATAGAGGGACTATGGAAGATGACTTCCTCAGTCCTGAAAGCAGTCGGCCTGTGTGACCGCCTGCTGAGCTGTCACACAGCACTTTCATATCTGTGGTTCGGACAGCTTCACGGGCGCAGGGTTGAGCTGTGGTCTTCTGCAGCTCTCCATTTGAACCGGGTTGAAAAGCACACAGTGTGACAGCAGAGTACACGGAGAGATCTCTCACTCTCAACAGCTTCCCTGTCTGACGTTTACCACCACATCTGTCACCCCGCCATCTGCAGCTCGGCCCTTCTTTGATCAGTGGTCACTTTGGATTGATTAGCATAGCTCAACAATAGGAGCTGATTGTTTGTGTTGCTGCTGCGTTCGGCCCTTCACTTTGTATCGATCCGACATTGATTAACTTCGCGGGATTATGGATCGCGGGCGAGAGCGATCATTCCAGTTGACAGCTGAAGGGCGTGTGCAATCACTGCTTCGTGTGGTTGTTTGTATTGTGTTTCTGACACAGTGGAATAAGATACTGTTGAATAATTTTACTTTTCTTGTGATATGATGTATCCACTTGGTTTTCAAGGGCATCAATGCATTTCTGATACACACATGCTATATATCATATCAAAACAATAATGAAAATGATCTCTTTGAATATCCAAAGACTGCATATAGATATAAAATTAGTCACAAAATACACATTTTCAATTTAACAAAGGCTGAATAATGTCAGACAGGTACTGCAGATTTTGATAAACAACATGAAACAGGACAGCGATGCTCAAACAGGAATAGACGCCTTTGTTGGTGAATATTTTAAGATTTGGTTACCTCAGTAGGATCGAGGATGGTTGATCTATTATAATAATGACAATAAGAGAAATGTAGAATATCACCAGACTTTTACTATAAAAGAGATAATATAGAAATCAGACCTCATCTCTGATTGGATTTATACAATGTTTTTTTTAATTATTTATATGCGTTTCATTAACAGAATGTTGTCTCTGTGTGACCTGCTCTCTCTTAGTACAAACAAGTGGAGCAGTACATGTCCTTCCACAAGCTGCCTGCCGACTTCCGTCAGAAAATCCACGACTATTACGAGCACAGATACCAGGGCAAGATGTTTGATGAGGAGAGCATCCTTGGAGAACTCAGCGAGCCTCTCAGAGAGGTGAGACAAACACACACACACACACATGTGCTTGGACACACACAATTTCCATACACATGTCAAATTGTACATTGATTATCTTGTGATTTCAGAACAATTTAATACATAAAGGTTCACATTAACTATGATATGAACATGTTTCCACTTTAGGAAATTGTCAACTTCAACTGCCGCAAGCTGGTGGCTTCAATGCCCCTGTTTGCCAACGCAGAGCCAAACTTTGTGACCGCCATGTTGACCAAGTTACGCTTTGAGGTATTCCAACCACACGATTACATTATAAGGGAAGGCACCATTGGAAAGAAAATGTACTTCATCCAGCATGGAGTCTGCAGCGTTATAACTAAGGGCACCCTCGCGATGAAACTCTCTGACGGCTCGTACTTTGGAGGTAAGATGCAGCTGGCTGCTTTGAGACAACACACTGCTGTTTTTCCCTTCTCGTAAGCAGCTGTAATTTCTCTTTCCTCGTTGCAGAGATCTGTTTATTGACGAGAGGTCGACGAACCGCCAGCGTTCGGGCAGAGACTTACTGTCGACTCTACTCTCTGTCTGTTGACCACTTCAATGAGGTGCTGGAGGAATATCCCATGATGAGACGAGCATTTGAGACTGTCGCCATTGATCGCCTGGATCGCATAGGTAAAATAAAATCAATCAAGGATAATCGATCAATATCATACAATTGATATTAATGAGAGACAGGTGTTTAACAGACAAAATACATAAAAAATATGAAACAGAAGAAGAAAATTCTAACAAAGGCTTATTAAAATTCATTAGTACTCTGAATACTGTAGTTTTTCAAATGAAATGAAATGAATAAAACATCCTGCATACAATACCAGAATATTATAAAGCTCCTGAAATGTTTCCAGAATATTCATGTTTGAAATAGGCAGTAAAACGAGCTACGCTGCTCCCTCAGAATGACACGGGACCTTGTAACTCTAGATGAGCATACAGAATGACAGGTCCTCCGGGCTTGTTCTGCTTGCGGATGTACCTGGTGTGAAGGACATCACTTGCTGTATCTAACTCTTTTTGTTCTCCCTTTCCTGTTCCTGTCGTTCTCTGCTCGAGCCTTGTCTTTGAAAAATCAATCCATGTCTTTTTTTTTCATCTTTAGGTAAAAAGAATTCCATCCTGATGCACAAAGTTCAGCACGATCTCAATTCCGGTGTCTTCAACAACCACGAGAACGAGATGATCCAAGAGATTGTCAAGTACGACCGAGAAATGGTGAAGCTTGTGGACCTGCAGCGACCGCGGGCCATGTCAATGACCCCTTCCATCGGTGGCATCTTTGCTCCTCCTGGCCAGTCGCAGACGGGATCTGCTATCGCCACCCTCCAGCAGGCCGTGGCCATGAGCTTCTGCCCTCAGATGGCGAGTCCTTTGGTCGGCCCGGGGACTCTGCAGTCTCCTCGTATGGTGCGAAGGTTCCAGGTGATGCAGAACTTGGCCAGCCCAGTTTCAATGTCTCCTCTTCAGTCTCAACCCCCTCAGGCGCTCGGAGGGGCGTTTGGATCAGCTATCTCCAGCCCGCCCGTCCAAAGCCCACTCGCAGCCTCAGGACGGACTTTCCAGTACATGGCGAGCGCAGGACCCTCTGGGTCCCAGTTGTCCCTAGTACAGCACCATGCACCCAGCCCAACACAGACCCAGCAGAGGCCTGCCTCACACAAGAGCACCCACTCTCTTCATACAGGCAGCTTGAGCCAGGATACCCGTAAAATCTCTGCCTCTCAGCTTTCACTCCCCCAGGAGGGAACACTGCAAGCTGCCTGTGTAGCCCCCAGCCCTCCGACCTCCACACGCACCTCCAACACCTCCATTGGCCCCCCGCAGCCCCCTCACCCCAACCTTCCTGGGCCCTCAGGGTTGGGGAGATCAGCAGGAGCTCAACAGAGGGTGGCATTTGCCTCCACACCACCTCCCAGTGCACCTGCTGGAATGGGGGCAGTAGCAGCAGCTGCTGGATCAGGACCTCCAGACTCTGGAGTTCCCAAGAAAGATTCAATTGTCAGCCTTCCAGAGCTAGACTCTGCCAGATCTCGGCTGTCTTCCAACTTGTGACCCTGGTAGAGTTCAGGAAAGAGGCCTTTTTTGTAGGAGAATCTGTTTGTTTTAGGTCGGTACAGCTGATATGTCAGCCTGCTAAATGACCAATCGGCTACTGCCGGCGCCACCAGTCATTCGCCCTGGATGTCCTGTGCGCTGGTGTCGGCAGAAGGAGAAGAGCATCTCAAAGTCCTGAGACTTTGGCTTGGAGGAGTCTATACAATTAAACTAGTATAACTTAAGGTTGAACTGGTCTAGTCTACTGTGCCAGCACCTTTATTCTTAGTATCACCCCTTACACTCTGCTTCCAAACACCTACTGTATATCGCTGTCTTTACTGTAAAGATATTAAGAAACGTATGATTAATGTAACATTTGCATACTGTGTAGAATCCATGCAATGCAATCTAGCAGGAGCTGGACTTAAAAATGAAAAATCAGGGACTCGAGGTCAAATGACAATGACTCTTTAGGCGTTCAAACAGTGTTTTGAGTGTAATTTTTCTGTATAAGCTGTTGTAGCAAAATAACACATTGCTCTTCATATTGTTTAAAATAGTAGTGACAATAGTGTTGTAGACCGCTGGTCGATCTTACATCGATTTGTAAATATTTGATGAAAAAAGTGCGGAAGGATATTATATTCATTGTATCTACCCAAACCAAAGTTGAGCTTGAACACAAAGTCTGGTTGTGTCTGTATCAACTAAAAAAGAAACATAGAAGAAAATGCCATTTATTTAACTGCCTTGATTCAATGTTAGAAGCCATATATTTGGTTTGTGTGTATGTATATATGTGGGTGTAAGCTTGTGTGTGTGGGTTTGTTGGTTGGTATGTTTTTGTTATAGTTTCAGACACTCTCACTCGGCTTCGTCAAGCGCGATTAGTTTGACCTGCTGACGGCGGCGCTGACCCGTTTTCATGAAACATCTGGGAGGTGGTCAGCTGTCAGGTCGGCGTACTGATTGTAACCCTGAAGGCAGAGGTGGTTAAAGAATCTGAGCTTTATGAACAGGAGACATTTGTGAACAACTCATACTGTATACTTGCTTGTTTTTGTCTGAGTTTTATTGATTAACACATGCAATATAATTCTGCAATACTCTACCCCGCCTATATATAAATATATATGAATACAAATATCTATACATATGCTGTACAGGAAAGTGAATCTCTTTTTTTTTTCTTTTTAATGTGAAATCTTAAAGAATCCAGGCGCTATTGTTCTCCAGTGACCATGTTGTTACCTTAACCAAAAATATGAGCGGGAACGAGAGGACGAATTCCCACTTTGAGTTTTGACTAAAATATCACCTAAGAACCGATTATAAGGTGGTAAACTATAAGATCAGTGTGGGATTTTGGGTGGAATTGGGCAAAACGGGGCAATAAATCCTCATGCGTAAAATAACGTAGAAATCAAAGTGGATACGCCCCACGTCATCTAAACTATGAATGTCTCAACATTTAGATCCACAACTATCCTACTATTAAACATATTAGGATTGCGTTGAGGCTTTGGTTACAGTTACACTAATTATACTTCCCTGTTGAACCTAAAAGCCTTCTCTTGCTGAATGTATGCCATATGAGAAGGAAGAGAGCTAATCAGATATAAACTGCCATGTACATAACGGGATGGAGATTTAAAGAGGCTTTTATGATGCAAGGGGGTGGTGGCCATTGCTGTATGTGTTGCTGAGTGTCTGTGTGATCTTTTTAGGTTTCTTGATGCTTCTCTGGGTTGAACAGTGCTTTACCTATCCGCCCCCCCCCCACACACACACACCTCATCACCAGATCTAACATGAGTTTTTTCTTTAATTGGGCATGAACGAGAATGAGTCGGACTCCTGAATCCAAAGCGAGCACTGAGGACGTCCGGTTAAGCACCTTTGTGTTGCACTACGATGAAAAGCAATGCTCTGTTCTCCTAAAGTGGTCGCAGGACTTCTCCTGGACCCGTTATCTGGATAAACTGGCGAAAAGTGAATTCAATGGGGAGTGGAAATTGGCAGCTGATTCAGTGTGTTAACAAGCAACTTGTGTCCAACTTTTTTTCAGCTCTGAGCATCAATCCAGAGCCGAACTCTAAAATAGATGCGATGGACATTTCACTCAGGTTTGCTACCTTCCCGGAGAGATGCATTGATTACTGCAGCGAAGCCTTCCATCGATTTATGTAGTCTGATAACCAACTTGTTGATAGAACCGTGCTGAAAGATAACCCTTGAATTTTGAGTGGCTGAGAAAAAACCCCCAGAAGGATCAGATGGAATCATATCCCCCTTAGATTGTTAATAGTAGATCTCACTTAATACTGCCGGTTTGTTTTGATCACTTCCTGAGAGCCGTTTGAATCTTGAAACAAGGTGTAGGAGATTGTTTTTATCCAAGGGCTTCATCACATGGCTTGTAAACCCCGGCACTAAACCTTGTCCTTCGTCACACCAGGGTCACGATGCCGCGACCTGATTCATCGGCAACACAGAAACTTTCTATTGCTTTTTTTTTCCTATGGGAAAGGTACATGCCAAAAGGCCATTATGATTGTGAATGAGTCTATTTGAGTCAGTAGCTGTTGTGTGCTTCAGTCCAGTGCATTGGTCCTCTTCCCCGTTCCTTTGTGCTAATACCAGAGTTTGCCCTATTAAGCTGCTACCAGGACTGTGTTGATATTATTTGAATGAGTCCACAGTCAGTGAGAGCAAGATGGAAAGAGAGTTAAAGAGCTAACGTTTCAGGCAATATCAGGCACCGTCTCTGTTTCATTGCATCCATCCAGTAATAGCGTGTAATTCACTCCCACTCAAAGGACGGCGTCCCAGTCACTTTGATCAGTACCACTCTGTTTGAACCCTCAGCCATCAGGCTGATACAGCACTGGCCAAGCACCTACTTCTGTCATTTATCTGGTGTGTGTCTGTGTGTTCAGTCGGCTGGCTCAGAGCCACCGTCGACATGTTGTGTTGTATCACTGTGTGTTCCTGATGGCTGCGTGTTCAAAGAGCGACCATATAATGGTTCTTCTTCTGGACCTTTCTGTGAAGTGGGATTGGAATCCCTCATAAATGTTTGACACTGACTGACAATTATTGAGAGTATCTAAGCTTCAAACCTCTCACGTTGCTGTACCAGATATTAAGGGTACTGAATGCCTTGGTGTTGATATGTTAGCAAATCAGGGTATTATTTTTGTTTGGAAAAAGTGTCTTTGATTTATCAGTACATTATGTTTGGTTATTGTTTTTACAATGTGCCCCATGCACACGGACTGTATATACCTTGTGCCTAGTATATCTAGTTTCCACATAGTCTATTTTTGTGGTATGTATGTGCCTGTAAAAATGCAAATATGTGTTTTTATTTTCAACTTGCAATATATGTAAAAACATTAGCTGAAGACTAGTATTGCTAAATTAAAATGACAATGTCAGTATCTATAATTTTCCCTGATTTGGGAAATCACAAAATTGCACATTTGTATTGGTTTGAGCCTTCCAACACCATGCGCGCTGTACTCTCTGTACTTTCATGTTCTGTACATATGGTATACACAGAGATGTGGGGCACATTGTCGTGTTTTTACTACAACCTGCTGTACAAGAAATATTTTTTACAGTGAGAGGGTGAGCTCTGAAAGGCTTTTGGTGGATATCAGCAGTCTAGACGTTAGCTTAGATGACCTGCTTACTGTACAGAGCCAGAAATGACTATGAAAATAATAAGAAAAACTGTGGAGACGCCTGCACAATATAGATAAACCAATCTAGGCTGTGCACATGCTGGAAAAATCTTTCTCAAACCATATGTTGCACAGTTGCTGTGCTGGTTGCACACTGATCTATTAAAAAAAAAAAAGGAAAAAAAAAGACCTTTCCAAGCGGACTTTGGTTCACGAGCCACAGCAGTCGCAAGCTCGACTCCTGGTTGAGTTACTTTGACAGACAATTGCAGAGTGCATGCTTGTATTTTTCTTATCTAAGCAGAGTTCTGTGTACGATTCTTAGTGGGACCTTCAAATCTAGACCTTGTCGTGTACCAACTACTGTACAATGATTTAATTTAGTCTAACAGTTAAACCTTTGTGTCGTAGCTACTGTAGCCTGCTTAGCTTACCTAAGCCTTCTCTCTGCTTCAGGAACTCTGTGTATTGTGTGCTTGAGTTTGTGTGTGCGTGTGTGTGTTCCTGTGCCTTTCCTTCTATAATGTTGGTCCCACTTGAGAATATGATGCCATTTAGGGGGGTGCGAAACCCAGATGAATCCGAGAGAGACGCCAGCACAAGCTGAATAAGTGTTACACGGTCACAACTCCATTTGGTCTAAGAAATAAAGAACAAAAACACTGTAATGCTCCTAGAAACGACTCTAGCACATCCATAGACTTAGTAGCATTCCACAGCCTGCACGAGCAGCTCGGTGTGGGCATCCAGACTCACCTTACCAGCACCACGTAGACAACAGCACAGATATGTGACACAGCATGTGTTCTCTCTCTCTCTCTGGAGGCCAGTCTGCAACCATCTCAGGCTGTGCTCTGCTT
Organism: Macroramphosus scolopax; assembly: GCA_901007825.1. Lineage (NCBI taxonomy): Eukaryota > Metazoa > Chordata > Actinopteri > Syngnathiformes > Centriscidae > Macroramphosus > Macroramphosus scolopax. Next base: position 10,270 of record CAAKHC010011873.1, read on the forward strand.
CTGCTTTTAAAGAAAAACCAGTATCTCAGAACTCCAGCTCTGTCTAAGTTGATGTCTACAATCCAAGGACAAATCAGCCTCAGCCTGGAACCTCAGCACTTCCAAATAGATCTCATAAGATCAGGGGGATACTTGGGATGCTGGAGATATTTTTCACCGTCCAGTCCTTTCAGACTGAGTTGCACACAGCTGACGGTGAGGGCCCGGGGCTGATTTGAACTTGCATCCCAAAGGCTGTCTTGTCCACCACCTCTGCTGGCCGGGAACACAGAGCCACACCCTGGTCTCTCTCAATAAGCTGGTCTGTCAGTCAGTGGCAATGTTGTTTAAGCGTTCGTAAAAAGACGATACATTGTTGTGCAATAAAAAGATGAGCGCATTGGCATACTTATCTGTGTGTGGACATTTATTCATTGGTGTGTTTTTTTATGGAGACGGTACGCTGCGTTGGGTGCAGTGTAGTGTGTGTGAGCATTAAATAGAGTTACACTACACACACACAAATCCATACATAAACACACATACACAAACACACTTCAACCTTGTAAATCAGCCAGCTACCCCTCCATCCTCATTCTACCCCACATCAGATGAGATCTCTCTCTGCAGACAGGGGCTCTGCTGCATCCCTGATGAGATGTCTGAGCTCGGTCTAAGAGCTTTCTGCTTGTGTGTGTTTATAAGTGTGAATATGAGCACGGGCGACACAGCGGTATATAGTCCTTTATCCAAGAAGTCGTGCATGCACATGTGAGCCCTAGTTTTTGTATCCGTGTTATATCAAGAGAGTAAATGAACCAGTGGTGTTCATGAGTGTGCATGTGTGTGTGAAAGGGTGGGTGTGTGTGCGTCAGAGATGAGGGCAGTCCAAGGACACACTCCTCTAGCAGCCTGGGATCAGCACCCACCCATTCTCACTACGTCTATTTCCTTTCTTTTCCCACACACACACACACACAGACACACACACACACTGCTGTCTGGATCCTCAGTGATTATGCATGGCACACAGATAGAAGATTATAATTACATGCAAGGTGAGCTGTTCCTACACAGAGCTTCACAACGTTAACATTACCTCCTCAGACCCACACGCGGCGGGTACAAATGTGGGAGAGTCCATCTGCAGTGCGTTCACGTAGTTTTACCTTGACGTGACATAATGTCCTCGCTCTTTTCTGCTCTATTGACGCAAACTCTCTCTCTCTCCCTCTCTGTCTGTCCTTTTCAATGTAATTCAATGAGGAAGCGATGTACTGATATATGTTGTCGGGAGATACTAAACAATTTTCTACGCTATATGTAGTCTGGGTATAGAGTTTCATCTTGTATATGGCCAAGGATTGTCCTCTACCTCGTTTTCTCTGCAGTGCCGGTCCTCTGCTGTGTCCCTGGCTGTCCTACTTCAATTAATCATATCAGCATCTCCTGCACTACCTCCATGGCTGTTTACCTCCAGAGGGCAATTTGCTTATTTAGCTGGTCACTGGCATCCTCGTCCCTTTCCATCCATCTCCTTGCATTTTCTTTGCACTGCACAAGTCTTTAAGAACTTGCGGTTTTCTCCAGATGTAGAAGCCACACCAATAACAATTTATTAATATATGGGTATTGTAACATGTCTCCTTGGCAAATGGGCAGAGAAAACTCCAGGTCTGCACATTAAAGGGTGGACACACACTGGCACAAGCACTCTTTCCCTAACATTTCTCTTCTGCTGAAACTCCTTCAGCTGTGTCTCTTTGCAGTTAGGAAGCATCTAGAGAACACAGCTAAAATCTGAATGCCAGGATTAGCATTTGGTCCAAGCTCCATGAATGAGTCAGTGAGCAAGACTGGGAGAGAGAGAGAGAGAGAGAGAGAGAGAGAGAGAGAGAGAGAGAGAGAGAGAGAGAGAGAGAGAGAGAGGGCGAGAGAGAGAGAGGGAGGGATGGAGAGACAGTGGGTACAGGCGTGTGTGCGTGCATGTGCGA
>CAAKHC010011876.1:0-14632 GCA_901007825.1 Macroramphosus scolopax
ATTTTCAATATATATTAATGTTTTAGGACATCATACTTTATGAAATGCAGACGTGACTCAACTACAAAACCCTCTAATTTCCTGCTTGGCGCTGTGTTAGTGACTGCAGCCAGCAGAGGGCCTCTGTCACTCGGTGTCTGGGGCTTTTTTTCATTTGTTTGTATCAGACTGATTCTGAAACAGTAATAACTATCAGTCACTGTTGTATAACCGTGTGTTTCCTCCCGTGACCTCGGGGCTGACGCTTCACCAACGTCAAACATCTCAGGTGAATTACAGCTCGGCCTCTGAGCCCTGAGGCGAGCGGTAAACGGGTTTCTTACCCTCGGGGCTGTTGGATCAACTCCCATTTGTGAATTCTGTTGTGTCAAGGTTATGAAGCATCGGAGCAGTGAAGCATACAAACACTTCTTCAACGGATCAGAAACCAAGTTTGACTTGTTCACAGAAGCTGAGCAACATTCTCACAGCTTAGAGAAGTATTTTCTTTAGAATCTGGGAGGCGTAGAGAGAGAGAGAGCGAGAGAGAGAGAGAACAGAGAGAGAGACCAACAGAAGCAGCAGCCAACATACAGTGCGGTTACATGCAGCAATTAGCATCGTGCAAGATAACTACAAGACAAGATTTGGGTTATGCAAATGCATGTAAACAGGGGTATATCGATGACATCGAGTCAGCATCGGACTAGAATCGGGTTTTTCGTTACCGGATAAGCGCACCTGGGTAACTCGGTAGTTACTCTGGTTGCTCGATGCCAACATCATGTAAACCGGGTATCGAGAAACTCATTCTGCGCATGCGCGACAATTTCCGCCGGCGATTTTCACCCGGACATGGAAGGAGACGAAGACAGCATGAGCGACGCAATAAAAGGAGGCGTTGTTCCAGGACGACGTCAAACGACACCATGGCTTACCACCTGTCATGAATCTGTGGTTAAAGACTATAATCGAACGCGGTTGGCGCTCTTCTTCTACGCTCACCGCTCTTCTTCTACTCTCACCGCAGCCAAAAGACTCGTTGTCACTTGCTGAAAGCGCTCCAGCGCCACATAGCGTATCGGAGTTAGCAATGCTCCGGCCAGTTTCTCGATTGTCTTCTCTTACATGTACTTTCGTATAAGTCACAGCAGGCGGTCACAGCGGGTGGTAGGAGGTAATTGCGATACCGGGTAAGCTGCCTCATGGAAACGTACTGATTGATCATCATTGATTATTGATTATCAGCTTGACCTGCCTCAGCTGAGTTTAACACAGAATCAGTCGTCAATATGAATACATGTTCTATGTCTAAGATGCAGACGCCCTCTAGTGGCCGCCGTTAGAATGAAGGAGTAAAGGAGGAAATCAGATTCACGGTTTCCCACAAGAGCTGTTTCCAAATGTGAGTCAACATCAACTACGTGGTTATTATTGAAACCGTGACAATGATGACCTCACGTCAATAAAGTCATGACTTTAAAACACACCCGAAGTGCTTATTAGAACCCAAACTGAGCGTTAGTCACCAGGTGGTGTCGACCTCGATGCAGCTTATGTTGATTAGAATATATATAACCACAACAACCAAGAGTGGCAGGTGTGAAGACTCCAACAGGGGAAGTGAACGAAGAGGAATCAGGGAGGAATCATAGACACACAGACATGAAGACATCAGGAAACAGGAGGGGGACACTGGAGGACGGACACTGAAAGACGTATAGGAAACAGGAGGGGGACACTGGAGGACTGACACTGGAGGAAACAAGTGAACATTTTCAGTGCAGAGCGGCATGCTGGGAAGTGGCTGCAGGTTAACATGGATTGTTAACGGGATGCGTTCCAGTTCTTATTCATCCCTCAGTGGATATCACTTTCGTAAAACATGGAGGCTGATTTCTAACACTTTTACAATCTGAAGCTGCAGTATTTCAGTTCTCCCACCAGGTGGCAGCAAACACCAAAACAAACTGATGTTTGTTTCCTGAAGTAAAAGTACCATCACTGCTATTTAAAAATACTCCTTTACCAGGAAAAATACTGCGTTCAGCTTCATCTTTTATTTTATTTGGTTATTATCTCTCTTTATTTAAAAATAACTTTTGTTTTCTGAGTTGGATGAAACATTTCCACAAGTTGATAATAAAATATAAAGTAAAAAAACGAAATGAGGAGGAATGAAAACACAAACAGAAAAGTGTCTAAGTTGATTTTTATTAAAGAACCTCGATCAGAATCTGGCAGGTGCGACGTCCTGCTTGTTTTCAACGTTTAGTGGGTGGTTTTGGAGAAAACGTTCCTGCGGCGTCGACCTACTGCACGATGGTCACCACCCGGGTGGTCTTGCTGATCGTCATGGTGCTGCAAAATCAAAAAAATCTATTTAGTTTTGCTCTTTTATTTTCTTTGATTCAAAACTGATGAGACATTTTACTCCTAAAACAAATAAATGTGTTGTACTTCTATTTTATATGTATGTGATCTGGTTGCAGTTCCTATTAAGGCCACTAGGAGCTGCTAGAAAACTCTTCATGTTGTTGAAGTGAACGGAAACCTCAGATTTGTCTTTGACCAGTTTTGAATTAGAATTGTATTTATTTTAATTAAAAGTAATTATATATAAATATATCATGTTAATATTTATGTTTAATAGTTTCTATGTACATTAGTTAACATTTCCTGCAGCTGTTAAAAATCCAAAGCAAAAAGTCTCTACCTCTGGGCGTCGCCGCTCAGCAGCCTGTGGTACTCGGCGATCTCCAGTTCCAGTCGGGTCTTGATGTCCAACAGCTCGTTGAACTTCATCCGCTGGTTCTCCAGCTCGGCCCTCAGCTGGGTCAGCTGCTCCTCCAGGCCCGACACCTGCTGCTGGTATCCGCACAGCATGTTGGAGTAGCGGCTCGTGGTCTCAGCCAGGCTCAGCTCCAGAGATCCTTTCTGCTCGGGAGGAGACGGACTCTTTAACACTCACAAGTTCTCTAATAACCTCCTCTGAGTGAACGTTTGAGAACCAACAAAACAACCTGAAACATTCACTACTGTGAATGTGCAGATGCGGAAAGAAGCTAAGACCAGTTTTGGTTCCCTCACCCTGCTGATATGAGCCTGAAGTTTGATCTCCAGAGTCTGGCGGGTTCGTCTGAGCTCTCCGATCTCAGACTTGGATGTCTGCAGGGTCCCGGTGCTCACAACCACCTCCTTGTTCAGCTCGGCCGACTGTGGATTCACACATATGACGTTATAATTTATTGCATATCAGCCCGGCTTCTATCTGCCGCCTCCTTCCACCGTCCAATGACGGTTCATCCTGCTCACCTTGGCCTGGAACCAGACCTCTAGGTCTTTGCGGTTCTTGGTGGCAACAGTCTCATAATGTTCTCTGATTCCGGCCAGGACGGCGGACAGGTCCTCCTGAGGAGTGGCGTCCACCTCCACGTTCACCTGGCCGCCCATCTGAGACCGCAGAGCCAGCAGGTCCTGCAGGACGACACATCAGTTACCCAAAAATCTTCTTATTCATGGTTTGATTTCCTGCCGCCGATCATCTCACCTGCTCGTGGTTCTTCTTCAGATGGAAGAGCTCATCCTTCAGACCCTCCACCTGCATCTCCAGGTCGGAGCGGCTCAGGGTCAGCTCGTCCAGGACCCTTTTAAGCCCGGCTATGTCGACCTCCACCGACTGACGCATGGCCAGCTCGTTCTCGAACCTGAAACCAGCAGAAGACAATCACAAAGTTACATTTGTAATGATGGTGGTTCTGTCTGGGTCCCTCGTTAGAAGCGACACTCACTTCACTCTGAAGTCATCGCTGGCCAACTTGGCATTGTCAATGGCGAGAATGAGAGCAGCGTTTCCACAAGCACCGTCTTTGATCTGAGCGTGAGAAAGAGGAAAACATTTGTGATGATGGCAGTTTGAGCTGATTTGACGTTTAGCTGAAGCAGTCGAGTTTAACACTGTGTCATGTGCTTCGTGGCATTAGCGCCACACGGCCTCTTCTTCTCTCAGCTGCCTGAAAGTGTCTGTCTGTTATCAGGATGAAAACTGCCAGGCCGACTTTCCCTGAACTTGTTGGAGTGATGAAACATGGACCAAGAAAGCAGATCAGTTTGACTTTACATGTCTTTGGTGGAGGTCTGCGCTCTCCGAGTGCTTGTCTGTCAACAGGATGACCCAAAAACAACTCGCTAACGGAGGTTTACTGTAGAAGCTGTCACAGCACCAACAAACTGAAAACTGAGGATAAACTTTAAAACTGTAAAATACACAAATATTAAAACTGAATTGATTGAATTAAGTAGAAATAAACAAAGTATTTTCCTGATTCAGAAACTGAAGCTGCAGGCACTAGGACCTGTGGAGCTGCTGTTTGCAAAGCAATCAACCTGAACTGTGAGTATTGAGAACAAACGGTCATGAAACTAAAAAGACTTTTGACTTTAACTCAACCACATCACGAGAGAAACATCTTGTTCGTCTCTTTTCAAACAATCAACTTGATTTAAAGAGATTGTTTGGATCTGAAACATGTGGACTTGACATGGTTCATCTTTGATGTTTTAGACTCAATCAGCAATAAAACGTCTAAACAAACAGTTCAGATCTCAGTTGAGTTAATTGATTATTAATCAGGAAAAAGTGACGTCACTGAGCCGAACTGCTTCAAGAAAAACAGCTGTTTTCACTCTTTGGAATTTTATCTCTCAACAACTTTCTGATTCTCTGACATGTTTTATTTCATTTTATCTCACCTACATTTTCCCTTCTACCATCAAATAAAGAATTACATTCTGTTTCTGCAGCGTTCAGGTCTTCGTAGCAGGGTTCGGTGTTCTCACCTGTCTCTGCAGGTCTTGGATGCGAATGTTAAACGCTGTGTAGTCGTGCATCGCTGGCTTGGTCCTGCTCTCCAGGAAGTTCCTGATCTTCAGCTCCAGTTCGGCGTTGGCCGTCTCCAGGATGCGCACCTTCTCCAGGTACGAAGCCAGGCGGTCGTTTAGGTTCTGCATGGTGACCTTCTCGTTGGCAGAGATGTCGACGCAACCGATTGCATCTGCCAGGTTAAAGCCACCAGCGCCGCGGGAGGAAAAGGTGCTTGAGGCCTGGGAAACTCTGACTCCAGAACCTCCGGCTCCTCCGTAGACACTGCCGGATCCCACTCGGGGGGAGTACATGGAGCTGCTGCGGCTGGAGAAGGAAGTCATGTTTGGAGGTTGGCTGATCTGTTCTGAGTCAGGACTGAAGAGCTAATGGAACGGCAGCTCCTTTTATGCGTCTGGATGAGGCTGGCCTGGGGCGGCCGGTCAGGTTGGGGTGCTAAACAAGCTGGAGGGGTCGCGGCGGCGCCCAGCAGGGGAACAGGTTTGGGCTGAACAGGCGAGGTCCGGCAGGTCGGGTGGGTTTACACATGACATTGCGACCTGTACCTGCAGGCGACGACTCAGGGCCCGACAGCTACTTAGGCAGATGTCTTGACCGGACGGACCAGTCCTGTCAGTCCAAACATCCCGACCGGCCTCAAACGCCTCGCAGGCAGAGACAGGAGGCGGGTTGACATCTTGTGAATGATGAAACGCACAATAAGCCAACGTTAAATCATGAGAACCAGTTCAAAGACTTCAGACAGAGAATGTTGGTGATAGTTAACTTTGGTCCTCAGAGGTTCACTTCTTATGTTTAGTGAAAGGTTGACGGTGCGAGTGAATGTTTGAATGTACAATTTTCGACTCAGATGGAATCTTAAAACAAAAACATTTAGTTTGATCGGATCAAAACCCAAAATTTGTTTAATATGAGTTTAAGCAACTTTAGCTTCACTACTAAAATATAAATAATGTATGTTTTTGACTGACATTATAATATCAGCGTATATATATATCAGTTAATATCATTTAATATCAATTAATATAATTTCATATGATGTTAATAATTAGTAATAAATAATATAAATAATAATAAAGTTCACACACACATATCAGTTCATCAGAAGTATTTTATTTGTGGTTTTCTGAGAACGGTTGTCAGATGTTCAGAGTCTCGTGGTCAGATGTTCGGAGGTCAGATGTTCAGAGTCTCGTGGTCCGATGTTCGGAGGTCAGATGTTCGGAGGTCAGATGTTCGGAGGTCAGATGTTCAGAGTCTCGTGGTCCGATGTTCGGAGGTCAGATGTTCAGAGGTCAGATGTTCGGAGGTCAGATGTTCGGAGTGTCATTGGGCCTCCTCAGTTTCAGAGCTGACTTCTTCATCGTCCACGATCTCTTTGGTGATGATCATCAGTTTGCGGGTTGAGCTGGAAGCCGACATGCTGCAGGAAGACAACAGAGATGTTAGCTTGTGGTCCTTTGGTAGGAATATATATTTATTGAACTGCTATACTGACTGGTAGATGATTTGGTTTCCCAGAATGGTCACTGTTCTAACTAGTCCGCTCACCCTAGTAGTTCTCCGTCCAGCAGCCGCCTGTACTCGGCGATCTCCATCTCCAGCCGGGTCTTGGTGTCCAGCAGCATCTGGTACTCGTGTCCCTGACGCTCCAGGTCGGCCCTCAGCTGGGCCAGCTGCGCCTCAAGGCTGCTCACCTGCCTCTGATAGGACGTCAGCATGTGGCCGTACCTGCTCTGGGTGTCGGCGAGGGTTCCCTCTAGAGACGCTTTCTAAAGAGAGAAAAGAGCAAGAAGAGCTTAACAAACTCTCATAGATGACATGGAAGCACAGATTGTGGACACCCACCATGCTGAGCTGCGCCTGGAGCTCGATCTCCAGACCCTGCAGCGAGCGTTTCACCTCTGTGACCTCAGAGCGAGACGACTGGAGTGACTGAGTGTTCACAGTGACCTCCTTGCTGAGCTCCTCCGACTGCAGAAGAAGCAAACAACAAATGTATCAACTCGTTTGCAGACGACACTCTGCTGTTCGTCACATTACATCATCGCTTCATTCTTCCTCATTCTTTGATTCCAGTTCTACATTGAGGGAATGTGAAGCTCTGAATAATAATGTTTCAATTTTGAAGTTTCACCTTGGCCTGGAACCAGACATCCAGGTCTCTGCGGTTCTTGGTGGCAACGGTCTCGTAATGTTCTCTGATTCCGGCCATGACGGCGGACAGGTCCTCCTGAGGAGCGGCGTCCACCTCCACGTTCACCTGGCCGCTCATCTGAGACCGCAGAGCCAGCAGGTCCTGCAGGACGACACATCAGATGTTCATCACAATTGGCAGGCGGCAGTGTGAGAACGTAACATCCGTAAATATAATAACGAATGATTGATGAAATATTCGTTTGACGACACAACTCAGCAGAAATAGACGATTTGGTTTTTATTTTCTTCATCATGACGGAGAAAATGATGAAGAACATCATTTAATATTTCAGGTGAAATAAAAAGGAAGTGGTTTGATTTTGTCATCAGGCCACGCCTACCTCCTCGTGGTTCCTCTTCAGATGGATGAGCTCCTCTCTCAGAGACTCGATCTGCATCTCCATGTCGGATCTTCCAAGCGTCAGATCGTCCAGGACCCTCTTCAGCCCAGAGATGTCGGCCTCCACACCCTGACGCATCGCCAGCTCATTCTCGTACCTGAACAACAACATCGGCTGTTTCAGTGACAAACATGTAGAGCTCTTATCTTCTGTCCTCAGTAGGATGGAGGAGGCTCAGCTGAATGATGATAATTTACACATTTCAATGTTTGTTTGCTCACTTGACCCTGAAGTCGTCTGCAGCCAGCTTGGCGTTGTCGATCGCCAGGTGAAGAGATCCATTTGTGTTGGTGGCGCAGAGGATCTGAAGCACAGAAGAAGTAGAAAGAGTCAGTGTGACATCAGAAGCTCCAAGGTCAGAGCAGACAAAGGAAACTTCACAGCAGGTATAAAAACTATATTCTGTTCTGATTCTGACGTTGTGAAGAACTGCTGCAAAATCAGGTCTGAGATTCACCACCAGGTCAGTTCTGACACAGAGATCTCATCTTCATGGTTCCGATGTGCTCGGACATGATGACAGAAACAGAATCAGAACCGGGTCTCACCTGGTCTTGGAGGTCCATGAATACGGCCTTGTACGCGGTGCAGTCGTAGCCCTCAGGCTTCGTCTTGCTCTCCAGGAAGTTCCTGATCTTCAGCTCCAGCTCGGCATTCGCTGTCTCCAGCTTGCGCACCTTCTCCAGGTAGGAGGACAGACGGTCGTTCAGGTTCTGCATGGCGGCCTTCTTGTTGTCAGTGATGTCAACGGCGTCCGCCAGGTTGAAGCCACCACCAGCACTGGCAGAAGAAAACCCTGCACCAGCGGAGGAGAAGCTTCTGGGGGCACTCATGCTGGAGACGCGGACACCGGAGCCTCCGGCGCCGCCGTACACACTAGGGGCCCTCATGGAGCCAAGACGGTTTGCATTAGAAAAGGTGACGGAGCGAGCGTAGGAGTTCATGGTGGAGGAGTGCGCCTGCTCTGGATGGAGAGGAGAGAATGCAGGAAAGGTTGAATTCAGCTGCTTTTATGTCCCCTGAAAGCGAGGGAGGGTTTTGGTCCCCCCCAACCCACACCCACCACCCCCACCCCCCCCCACACACACACACACACACACACACACACACACACACACACACACACACACAGATGACCTGCAGCAGGAATCTTCAGATTATGTGTTTGTTCTGTGATCTTTGTCTCCGGTCTGCAAACATTCTCAAGACCCTCGACCCTCCTCCTCCTCTTCCTCAGCCAGATTCCTCTGCATGTCCAAACGTGTCTGTTCTCCCCTCTCATCTGCAGGTCCTCATGCACAATCTTCTCTGTCCTCTGTTCTCCTCACGTCTGAGTTCAGTGTTTCTTTATTCAAACAACCGAAGAGCAATAAAACGTTCACTTCTTTCAATCTTTCCAGCAGATGCTAACAGTTCCAGTTATTCACAAAGATGATGGAGTGGTGAGTGATAGGTGTGGATCTCGCTTATCTTTTTCTTTTAGCCTCATCCTCCGTCAATCTCTTCTCCAGACATTAGTGACATCAGTACTGAGTATTCAGAGTTAGTTTCTGATTCCATAAAGTGTCGCTCAGGTTTCCTGCTCGTTACTTCAAGTTACATAGAAGAGACGTTCAGGGTGCCAGTGTGATTTAAGAGACGCTGTTGTCCCAGTGAAGTCACAGCGTCATCAACATGATTTTGAAGTTATTTTCAAGTCAAATAGTTTCATTCTGTTTCTTTAAGCTGATTTATTACAGAGATTTGTTCAGTAACACAGTTGGAGGCAGCTGACTCACAAACAGCCAGCGGGTTATGAGTTCATGTTGATCCCAGGCAAATATTCTGTGGGCGTTTCCATGGTTACCTAAATGATAAAAGAGGAAGTTGTTGTTTTAAAGTGGAATATTAACTCTGAATGACTGCAGGTAAGCGACAAAGGAGCTTTATAGAGGCGTTGTACAACTTTCAAAGACTGCGGGGACGAGTTGATCCTCCTGTTTCAATCAGGTTGAAGATATGAAGCTCAAGATATCAAGAAGTTACATGTTAAACTGAGATGAAATAACTGGAATGTGAATACAGGCTGACAAGTAAAGCCAAGACATCAGTGTTATATTGACTGGCTTGACTCCCCTGACTGTTTTGGTTGACTCTCCAGGCTCTCACCAAGGAGATTATTTATGAGTTAATTTCTATTCATGACCTTCACAGATACACCTGGTGGTCTGTAGGGGAACTGCATGTTTTCGGACAGAAGACACAAGAGGCGCTTTATTTTGAAACACGTCAGCAGACTTTTATTTGCGTGTTATTAGAAGGCCAAGAGCGGGTGCGCCCCCTGCTGGTCCTCATCATCTTACGACGGTCTCCGTGGAGGAGCTCACCACCCTGCCGTCCACCACTTCCTGCAAGACAGTGATGACCTGCTTGCGGGTGCTGGATGAGCTGGACGAGCCGGAGACACTGCAGGATGGAGACAAACAACCGTCAGCTTTGATATAATTATCAAATGATATTTGCTGAATTACACCTGCTGGAAGATGTTTCAATGAAGCTTTCTCTCACGTTCTGTAGATGTATGAAATATGGAACGTGCTTGTGACTATTGAGACTTTAGAGAAGATTCTATGTTGCCATCACCTAAACCCAACAGGAAGTCGGCCATTTTAAATTAGGGTCGTAATGCGTGGGTGTCTCTGTCATATTGGAACAAACTCTTAGCAGGTTAATCGGATCCACCTCAAGGTTCAGTCTGATACCTGACAATGTTGACTGCATAGACCGAAAACTACTTCCTGTTCTATGCTGAAAAAGGAAGTAGTTTGCGCCCCAGATGTCACATGTTTGTTAGGACCTGAAGATAATCTGCAGATCTTTGTCACAAACATTCTGCATGTTTATCCTGTAAACAACGATCGCTCACCTGCTGCCGGCCTCTCCGTCCAGCAGCCTCCTGTACTCGGCGATCTCCATCTCCAGCCTGGTCTTGATGTCCAGCAGCATCTTGTACTCCTGAGACTGCCGCTCCAGGTCACACTTCAGCTGCGTCAGCTGCTCCTCCAGCAGCAGCACCTGGTTCTGGTAGCCCGCCAGCTGCATGGCGTAGCGACTCTGAGTCTCAGCCAGGGTGCCCTCCAGTGAGGCTTTCTGCAGGAGAGAGAGGAGGTCAGAAGACATCGGGTGTAGAAGCAGAAGATGTGAGGAGGTGGGCGCTCACCATGCTGAGCTGAGCCTGCAGCTCGATTTCCAGACCCTGCAAAGTTTTGCGGATCTCTGAGATCTCAGATCTGGACGTCTGCAGGGTTTCTGTGCTGATGGCGACTTCCTTGTTGAGCGCTTCTGTCTGTGGAGAAACAAACGCCGCCGGGGTTAAACCTGTTCATTTACTACGAGTGACAATCACACCGGCTCTTTACTCAATGACCTTTTTATTTTTGAATCTTAATGTGTGTCTTCTCCTTCAGGTTGACTACTCATACTCTCACTTACTTTATTGTTGAACCAGGTCTCCAAGTCTCTGCGGTTCTTGGCGGCGACGGACTCGTAATGTTCTCTGATCTCCTCCATGACCCTGGTGAGGTCTTCCTGCGGGGCGGCATCCACCTCCACGGTCACCTGGCCACTCATCTGAGCTCGCATTGCCAGCAGCTCCTACGAAGAACAACAAGGAGAGAGTCAGTGTCGCTGCAGCTGACTGACACCTGAAGTCTAACTTTACTTAAAACAAGAAGAAGAAGAATGCTGGCGGCGGTTCATCATCCGTCTGTCACCACCCACTCACCTCCTCGTGGTTCTTCTTGAGGAAGATCAGCTCCTCCTTCAGGCCCTCGATCTGCATCTCCAGGTCGCTCCTGGCCATAGTCAACTCATCCAGGACTCTCCTGAGCCCGGCGATGTCGGCCTCCACCGACTGACGCATGGCCAGCTCGTTTTCGAACCTGCGGAGCACCAATCGTTTACTTCAACAGTTTTTTTGAAAATAGTTTGAATGTTCCGACATTATTATGAGAAGCTGCACTTCTAACAGAACCTGTCGGTTCATTAGTTATTGATTAATGGAGACGTTCTTGTCTTCATCTGGTCGGCTGTTGTTCCTTTCTTACATGTTGGCATGAATCAGATTCATTCACTCACTTGACCCGGAAGTCGTCTGCGGCCAGCTTGGCGTTGTCGATGGAGAGGTAGATGCCACCGTTGATCTTGGTAGCGTCCTGGATCTGGAAGATAAGACAGAAGAGAAAATTTGTTATTTGATTTCATGCGTCTTTAAAGTAGAAGTGAGCCTCCACAGATGGATTCACTACGTATTTTTAATTCATCATGTGTTTCTCCGTCTCATCGTGGCGAACACGACCTGACATCGTCACTGTGTCCTCATATTGATGACAAGTGACGACGTATAATGAACTTTTGTTCAACAGGTAACTCTAACCTGTTTCTTCTTCTTCTTAAATCAATAGATTACATACAAACACTGATGAAGACTTCAGCTCCTCATGTAAGCCGCTTGTTCTAGTTTTGAGTTGATGTGACAGAAGTCAGGTTGTTTGTTTTAGAAGTGAAAGAGGTCGTCCAGACAACCGCAAAGAAGTTAAATAAACCAAACCTGGCGAGGAGACACGACGGCTCTCTGAAGATTATTTGATCATTGAACAGTATTAAATGTAGAAACTGACTCCGGGATAATGTGACCACAGGTGAACCTACCTTGCGCTGCAGCTCTGCGATGGTGACGAAGAAGGCGCTGTAGTCCCTGGTGGCGGGGCCGACCTTGCTCTCCAGGAACTGTCTGATCTTAAGCTCCAGCTCGGCGTTGGCCTTCTCCAGCATGCGCACCTTGTCCAGGTAGGTGGCCAGGCGGTCGTTCAGGTTCTGCATGGTGGCCTTCTCGTTGGCAGAGATGTCGATACCGCCACCGCCGCCACCGCCGCCGCCGCCGAAGTTGAAGCCATACCCGGCACCTCCACCTCCACCGCCGCCACCGTAGCCGCCACCGTAGCCGCCGCCGTAGCCTCCACCGTAGCCGCCGCCGTAGCCGCCGCCACCTCCAGCAGCTAACATGGAGGAGCCAACACTGGAGATTCTGACGTTACCGACTCCAACACCCCCATACATGGACCTGCTGCCCAGGGAGACTCCACCTGATCGGCCATAACTACCACAACCAATACCACTTCCAGAACTACTCCGGACGCTTTTGGTGCTGACTGATTGAAACATCTTGTCAGTTTAAAGGTGCAGACGTTGTAGGAGGCGGCTTCCTGCTTCAGTTGGTGAAGAGCTCAGAGAGTGGCTGGCGTTTTATACTGTTAGATGAGGTTGTGATGGGAGGAGGAGGAGGAGGAGGAGGGATGGAGAGTTGTTGCCAAGCCTGGGAGGAGACACCTGTTTCATTGTTGAACTCATAATAAGCCTCTCGGGCTTGTGGCAGGGATATAATGTGAGGTGGGTGTGTCTTCGCCACAGCACTCTCCTCTACACAAAGAGGTGAAAAGATCTGGCGAGTTCAGACTTGGAGGACGATTGACTTTAAGAGGTGGGTCCCAACGTGAATCAAATCCAGCGAGTTCTTTCTCACCTGAGCCAAGCGGGTTGAAGAGTGAACACCTTGGGACGAGCTGTCAGCTGCAGAATGTTGAGCAAACACAAGCTGATCTTCAAACACCAGAATCTTATTGAGCCTGTACGGAGGGTTAATGTGAGCTGCACTCACCAAAAAAAATTAAACATTATTTGATTATTGATCGTTCCCAGAACTAAGTGGGACTATTCAACTTCATACATGACAAGAAAATGGTCCATGAACGGACAAATGATTTCCATCAGCTGACAATCAGAACCACATTCAATCAACCAGCACGGTCCCTGGTCCCTACCTGTGGACCTGCAAGCCAGTGGGTCTGTGAGGTGGGTCAGTTCTTTAGAGTCCCCAGGAGTGAGGTGGGTCAGTTCTTTAGGGCCCCCAGGAGTGAGGTGGGTCAGGGCCTTTATGGTCCCCAGGAGTGAGGTGGGTCAGGTTCTTTATGGTCCCCAGGAGTGAGGTGGGTCAGTTCTTTAGGGTCCCCAGGAGTGAGGTGGGTCAGTTCTTTAGGGCCCCCAGGAGTGAGGTGGGTCAGTTCTTTAGGGCCCCCAGGAGTGAGGTGGGTCAGTTCTTTAGGGTCCCCAGGAGTGAGGTGGGTCAGTTCTTTAGGGCCCCCAGGAGTGAGGTGGGTCAGTTCTTTAGGGCCCCCAGGAGTGAGGTGGGTCAGTGCCTTTAGGGTCCCCAGGAGTGAGGTGGGTCAGTTCTTTAGGGTCCTTACTGAATGCCGTTGGGTCTACACATGTCACAGTTCTAACGGTTCTTCCTTTAAACGGTGTGTACGACTGCGTCCTGCAGCCTTGTAACAGTTTCATTGACATTGTCATTAAGCAGGTCGGGTGCAGCCACGTGGAATTCTGCTGCAGGCGTCTTCCCATCATTTACAGTCGCTGCTCGCTGGCTGCAGGTAAACTGTTGCTTTTATCCCCGCCTAATGCTCGATTGAACACGGATTAAAACAAGGTGGAGCATGTTCGGAGGCCTTTGTTGTCTAGTGCGAGGAACATGTCACGACTGCGTTCATGCAGTTTAATCATCAGTACCGAACTCAAAGGTCAACTGATTCTTAGATTTGTGACAAAGACACAAGGTGGCAGTTTATTTATTTAAGACGTTTATTCTTCTAAAGTCCAAAGTGTAACTCATTCTTTGTCTTTGTGTCAACACGCCTCGTCTGAGTCAAGTGAAGAAACACCCAGGTTGTATTCAGCTGTTGTGTGATGGGACGGCGGCAGAGAGCAGAAAAACTCACGTCCGACCGCTATTGAATGTGAACTAGAGTGAAGGCTCGTTGCCCCGCCCTCTTCCTCAGGTACGTTATGGATGCTAGCAGCTAGTGTTGCTGTTGAATAAAACTTCAAACATGTCTGCACTGACAGTTTCTGAAACAGAGGTGTTCAGGAGCCTGATGGATCAGAACCGACCGTGACTTTAATGGAATCCGGGAGCAGCAGCGTCCGCTGAGACGAGATCCTCAGGCTGTCTGACCGACCTCATCAAAGGGGCTTTCCTTTTTTCTGCTTAAAAAAACATCTGGTTTGTCGTTGGAGCCGGCACATTCCTCGTGTTAAACACACACACACACACAAAACACACGTACACACATACAGA
>CAAKHC010011883.1:5660-16715 GCA_901007825.1 Macroramphosus scolopax
GGGGGGGGGGGGGGGGGGGGGGGAGTCACGCTGATGAAAGTTCACCCCCGTCAGGGAGCAGCGGGCGAGTCATGAAATAAAAAATGATGCCGTCTTCTGATCCCACACTTTGTTTGCTTCCTTCAAATTGCGCCGCTGCCGAGGAGGTTACGTGAGAGAACAACAGCAGCCGTCTTCATCATCCGCTCGTCACCTGCCTTCACCTCTCGGTTACAAAAGGAGGCTTTGATTCCTGCAGCTGCTTGACAACGGATGTTCTCTCCTACAGCAGCATTCAGACGCGATATAATCACGCACACACTGCAACCATTAATTCCTCCATCATCACTGACAACAGGGAATCTTGTCTCGTGGACCCCCCAGGAGGAGCTGGGAGGTTCCTACCAGAGTGTGTGTGTGTCGGTGTGCGGTTGGTCGATGTGTGTGCGTGACAGGGAGGCAGCGTCCCGCCACCCGTGCAGGAGGAGAAATGCCCTCCAAGCATAATTGCTATGGATCTCCCCGCTGCATAAAACGCCGTTATCACAGTTTGTCTAATTGTGAAAGCTGCGATCAGCACAAAGAGGAAGAGCGAGCGTGTGCGTGAGCGTGTGCGTCTCGGCCTCTTTATCATCGTGAAAGTAATTATCATAAAAGGTCGGATTTGTGTAAACAGCTGAAGCGGGAGCTCGGGGTTCTGGAAGTTCCGCATGGATGAGGACGCCTCGGCGAGGAGGCTGACATCGGCGTGCGCGGGGGGGCGCGACGAAGACGGGAAGAAAAATGACCTGAAAGCAACGACAACAACAAAACGCTCCACAAGTGCCTGTAACATGCGACTCTTCATGTCGAGGCGCTTTGTGCAGCTTCTGCTACAGCGCCCCCTTCAGGGCACAATGATACTGCCGCACACAACCGACATCATCGTGTCAAACACGGACACCGTCGAGGATGAACGTCGTGTCACGTAAGAAAAATAACATCCCCCGGAATACAACACAAACCGTTTGGATATTACCTCCCGGCGAAGACGCCGCCGCCGGTGGACAGAAAGTAATTATCTATTCATCTCACCTTCCCGCTCACCTTTTCATTGTGCTACACCGTCTCCTTTATTCTGTCTGGAGACCAACACACTTGACTTGACTACTTATTTTTATCCTGCACGGCCGCACACACACAGTCAGCCCTCGCTGCAACACACCAGATATTATCCCCCCCCCCCCCCCTGCAAACAGGTTCCCGTGCTGTTCTTCTCCATATGCATGCAGCCAGTCGATGAGGATGTAGCGGTGCAGGCGTGTCGTGGTGAGAACACAACAAGTAATTCATCTTCCCGATCGCGGGAGAAACAACAGCAGACAACTGATGGTCAGCCTCGTAAATGAAAGGGGGGGGCGAAGGTGCCCTTGAGACACCCGCTGTGTTTGTGTGTGTGTGTGTGTGTACAAACCCCGGCGGGTGAGGAAGCCGAAGACGAGGGAGGTTTTGATGTCTCCCACACATAAACCAGTGATTAACACAGTTGGGTGTCAGAAGATCTGAGCGGCGGCGAGAAAATAGTGCCTGGCTGCGGCCGTGGAAGCACACGAGCAGCCGGAGCACAGGGATGAGAGAGAGAGAGAGGAAGAGGAAGAGGAAGGAAGGCTGAAATTACTGGTCCAATACGCCGTATTAGAAATCATGACGCTCTATTCATTCTCTCTCCTCACAACAATTAGAGTGCAATGACACAAGCCCTCGATGGAAGTGGCGCCGCCAGTTAAAAAGACCGAATGTGATACAAATGATTTATGCAGAGAGACTTGGGAGAGCCGCACTTCTCAACAAAAGCCAATTGACCCCCCCCCCCTCCTCCCCTCCACCCCCCCGCACACACACACACACACACACTTGTTTGATTGAACCGTGGCGTAATCTGTCATTCAGTGTCAGCCACTGCCAAGATTTCATTACAATAGGAACTAATGTGAGAAAAGCAATTATTCCACTCCCATAATGCACTACTTCAGCACGACGGTGACCTTTTCCGCCTGTGATTGTTCATTTTCAAAAAAAAATGTTTCTCCGCGGTGAATATACATGAATATCAACACCGGGGACGGAATATTTAATCTCCCTCCGCCGCTTCGTGGGTGGAAGGTAACGAAACTAATTGAAGTTTCTCCAAATCAGATGGACTCATTTAAAGGACGATTCTGGTGTTTTTCACCCCTGAACCCCACCAGCCGGGGTCCTGATGGGTCGTAGGGACCCGACTGATAACAAGCTCAGATGTTCCAAGACAAACTTCTGCCTCTTGTTCTTAAAATTTAAATCTTCTCGCCGTTGCCATGACGTCCGACCGCCTCCCTGGACCGGGTCACGAGTGAGACCAGGCGTCGCCTGGGAACGAGGTTTAGCTCCTCCTTTTATAGATCGAGCATTGAAACTTCATCGTACAGGAACAGAAGTTCTTGCACCTCGAGATTTGTCCAGTTAAAAATAATTGATTTGACCTCGACAACGGCATCATAAACTATTCAGGCGGGGTCAAGTCGCCCTGAGTCCTCCCGTCGCTACGTCCTCCGTCGCTCTGAAACCGCGACTCTCCTTTAACATTTAGTTTTGCATCTCCCGGGAAATTAACCTCACTTGTTTGACCGGGAACCGAAAAGGGAAGAAATACAATGGCGCCGGCCTTTAACCGCCCCGCCGGGCGGTTGTTTGGGGCGAAAACGGTTAATAATTAACGAGGCAAAGAAGTTCTCGTTCAAAGCTAAACGCTCGATAAGAAAGTGGAAAACATCTTCCTGAGTGTGAACTTCCACTCGGTGTTTGTGCTACCCCTCTCTGCCTCTGCGCAACCTCCTTTTTCTTCCCCCCCCCCTCGTCTGTTTGATTTCTCTGAGCTTGTCATCCCAGGCCTCGGCTTGTCCAAGAGACTCCGAGACATTAAATATTCATCCCCTCTCATCAATTGCACCCACAGTCCTTTTGGAAGAAGGGGGAAAAAAAATGACACTGAATTATTCAGGGGCCCAATCAGGGCTATTTCTGGAAACTGCCTCGACTTAGATGAGGTGGCGCAGCGGGCGCCAGTGTTTGTGTGTTTTGATGTGGTGCGAGCGTTAACTCCGTGTCCATCCTCAGCTGCCATAATTACAGGCATTACGCCATTATGCAGGGGTCATCGGTGCCTACTGTTCTACTGACTGCAATTACCCGTCATTCGCCCGGCTCGCGGACATCAATAGATCGGCTAAATAGCTATATGATTTTCTTTTTTTTGGTTGGATGCACAGATCAGACGGAGCGTGTGCAAACGCCCGGATTAAAGACGTCTGATGCTTCCTCACAATATGAGAGTCCGAGCATCAAATGAGGGGAAAGAAGCGCCGCGAAGATCTTTGTGAGACTGAGATCACAAGTCTCAAGAAGCTCGTTAACAACAGACAGATCGGAGATAGATTCTCTTTTTTAAAGGATGCAGCTTCTCTAACGTGCAGGAGGAACCATGATGGGTTGAAAGTAGGGGGGGGGGGTCAAAGAGGTCTCACTCCCTTGTCCAAAGATAGTAACATCTGGGGCTAATTCTCCCAATAAAAACGTCACTTCTACAGATAAGTACCGTGAGCTGTGCCCTCATTAATCAGGGAGGGTGAGAGCGGGCAGCCGAGCGAGACGTCTCACACCGATACAAGAGGAAGGAGCAGCGCTACACCGTCCGACCTCCGGCTGCACGGCCGGATGAACCGCCGGCGAGTGAAGAGAGTGGAACTTTAACACGAGGCAAACAAGCAGCTTTTATTGCACTTGTACACGTTTTTACTTTCACTTTTTTCCTCGGAACATCAGTGTCAAGGAAGATCCAGTAGATGGCGCCGTGCCCCCGCCCGCAGGTGGAGGATTCTAGCAGGACGTGACAGGGCAGCAGGTGCTGTCATGAAAAACTAACGTGGAGATAAACGTTGTCGACGGAGAGGACGCGTCACAGGATGATTTTTATTTTAGACTTCGGTGTCGTGCAGCCGCAGTTCGTAGGGTAAATCAATCGTCAGATGTCACCTATCCCAGCATGCACTGGGGGAGAGTTGTGATCATGATTATTACATGAACATGCAAACAGATCTTAGAAACATTCTACTGAACCTCTTTGACCCCTACAAAGTATTCATGGACGTCTTGCCGCCGCCGTTCCATTTATTTATCATTTAAAACACATTTATTACAGCGAAGCCGGACGATTCCACATCTCTGCCCTCATAAATCGCCCTTTTTAAATGGGAGTGTCGGGGGCGGTGATATACCATGTTCATTACTACGTCGTCCTTCTGCTGCAAATCAACCTCGGAGCTAATTATTTAACAGAAACCGATGTATCATGAAGCGCGGCGGCGGCTTCGCTGGTTCCTCGCCAGACACACAAAGGTCATCCACAGGTCGCAGCCTGAGGTCGCAGGGAGGCCACATGGAGATGGCTAAACCATCTGTATGGGACAGGGGGGGTCATTTAGTGTCCTGATGGAACCCTGTATCCGCCTCCGAAGTATGCACCCCCCCTCTCTTTGGAGCAACCCTCCCCCGGCCCTGAGTAATGAAAACAATTAACATCTCTAATTACCATCCTAAATCAGCACTCAACACGCGACCCATTGATTTGATAGACTGCCTGAGTTACGAGCCGCTCGCAATCGAACAGCGTACCACGTAAAAGGCTTTACTGCGGGGCGATTGAGCCTGCCAGCCTCTCGCAGGGTAAAATAAATCTCAGGAATATGGGAACAGAAATCCCTGTCATTAACTCAAAAAGGTCCGGAGGGACACATGCATCTGGCAAACGCCTACAGCGGCGGCGCTTCTCAAGTGCTAAAGCTAATTGCCACGAGGTAATGGCCTAATCACTCAGTATGAATCCGGCTCATCAACTGCATCCATCATGGCTGCAAATGATATTTGTAAATACCACGTTTCCTGATGAATACAGGTATTCATCAAGTGTGTCAGCGGAGATGGGCGGACGCGAGGGACGGCAGGAGAGTCTCAGCAGGGCGCCGAACGCTACACGGTGAGCGATCGCCCAGGAAAACAGAATCAACATCAAACATCTGCAAATCACTTTTGCAATCAGCTTCACTTGTCAGAATTATCAGCCCGACTCCTGGAAGGTGGTGCAGCTGTAGACTGGATAAATAAGTGGACGTAGCCACAGTGACCTATTGATACCTGTTTCTCAATTAAGGAGGAACATGTTTACTGTGGTAATAAAACAGGTGAGTCGCCTCCTGCTGGCCGTCGAAGAGAAAGCAGGGTTCAGGCACTGCTGCATCGTGTCCGATTCTTTTATACAGTCTACAGAAGTATCAATGTTAACAAGAGAAAAACAAGCTGGTGCATTAAGCTGATAACACGCAACACAAGATAAAAAACGATTCCCTCATTGTGCATTTGATAAAAAAGGAAGAGGGATGAAGAGAATTTTTTTTTTTTAGGGTGACAAGAAAAATGTTAACCGGCCTGCACGTTGGAATAACAGAACCCGGCGCTGGCAGGCAGATAGCCGGTGACAAAGCCTCCCCCGACTGACGCACGGAGGCGAGGGGATAAGAAACGAGCCGGCGCCCGTCCGACCAGCGTGACCCGCCTCGGCTCTCGTAGTGCACAAACACAGACGGCAAAGCCGCAGAACAAACAACACGACCTGCAGACTTTCCTCAGACAAGCGAACCCGTCCCAAAGCCGACTTTCCTATCTCGCCCTTTTATAGCCTTTGATCAGACGCAAAACGCACCGAGAGGATTTAAGCTGCATGCCGCTGAGCCGACATGCATGAAAGGATATCACCTCCTGCATCTCACTTGATCTGCTCCGAACAGGTGAGTGCGTCGCGGGGGGGCGTCTGATTGGCAGAAACATGCGAGAGAGCAAACGAGTGTTCACAAAGACACAATCTGGCACACGGAGACAATAGATGTTTGTTGATAGCGTCTGGGCGAGCCGGGCTGCAATCTCCTCATCGTGAGTGATGTCCGTTCATTTCCCTCTGGGGATGGAAAAAAAGAGGAGCTTCGACCAGAAGGAGGAGCGGATGTAGAGACGAAAACATACCGACCAAGATGTGTTTTCAGAGGAAATGAGTATTAGAGTGAGATGTGCGTCAGAGCTTCTGCGGGAGGCATCGATGCCATTTTCAGTGACAATCAACAGCATGAACATGTCAGACGGCGGAGCGGAGAGGTAATGCAGAGGTACAACCGAGGGATGTTTGAGGGAGGAAAATCAATGATGTTGCTGCACTCAAGGACCAACTGACCTGGACTACGTATGATGTCATAGGTAACAACGCCGTGGTTGGGAATAGTGTGTTAAAGACTCAAGGCTGCTCTATGAATATAAATACGTGGAATGGGGCCGATCTGTTGCGTCAGCAAGTGACAAGCTTTATCCTCCTCCTCCTCCTCTTCCTCACCATGATTTACACACAGGAACATGTGCAGTGTACAGTGATAGTTGTTGTTGAAGTTAAACGGACGCCCAGCTGACTTTCAAGGAAGGAATTCTCGCAAATAATTGTAGCCTGCGAAATGTCAGTTCATCTACCGGTGCTGTTTCAGGTTGATGATGCAGCGATGATTCCGCCTGCCGACTCGTTCGTCACCGTCCCGCCTAGAACACTCCAGAACAACAACAACCGGACGCAGTCTTTGGCCAGTAGGGGGCGAACAATCTCAGAACATCAAGCGACTTCAAATACAGATGGGAAGAGCAGCTCTGGAGTGTCCCCTCCCCCCTCCCCCGCCTCAGGCATGTTATGTATGATAGCAGCTGCTACAAGCTAATGTTGTTAGGTTACAGCAGTAAGTACAAAGGTTAGAATTCCACCCGACCGCATCCTCAACACCTTCGTTTTAGTCGCCCAAGAAATCAATGTTTCACACTAAAAGGCAGATATGTGTCCGGGGTTTCCCTTTAAGTCCGAGTGCTCAACTCCACTCAGCCGGAATTAGAGCGCGGAGTGGATTTCACAACGGCTCGTCGTGTTCAGGGCTCAGTGGAAAGCTAAAAGCGGACTCCTTGTTTACTGTAAATTCCTGACGGTTGCCAAAGCACGAAAGGAACACTTAGAGCGCCGGCCTGCGGGGCGATGCCTCGAGTGCGGGCGAAGATGCAGGCGACCGCGAGGGGGATGTGGAGTCGCCCATGGGCGGCCGCACAAACACACTATAGGGTTTTGTTCCGGTCACCTTGGTGTGTTGTTCTCTCTCTCGGCTGTCCAATTGTCATAAAATCCACAAGGGCAACTGCACATATTGCACAAGTGCATGATGGGAAATGAGTCTCAAAACCTTTGAAAGACCAGCTTCGGTCGCTTGAATGAAATGTCGGCATTCTGGACGAACCATGGCAACAACAGATCGATTGACGGACCCAGGCCCAGGCTGTGTGCTCGATTTATTTTGTTATACAACATCGATATCAGGAAACGCCGAGATGATCCGATGCCACGGAAACATTTTACTTTGGGTTGAAAGCAGAGCTGAGAGGGACAGATACAGTTATTTCTTGGCCAACGCTACAAAACCCTCCAAGATGTTCGGCTGTGTGGTTTGATCCTGCGGAAACCCAACACACACACACACACACACACACATACACACACACACACATGACCTCCTCGGCGGAGGTAATCATCATTTCAAACACTTCACTTTCAAAATCTGGAAATTGATTACTTGGCCTTCCTGTGGCTTCATAAATTGGCTCCCGAGCAATGAATGAAAATTGTGTTGCAATTAGTCTTAGCCGAGGTGGGCCGAGCTGCTTTGCAACATGAACCGAGGTTTATGGGAGCAGCTGTGACCAGAATGAGGAGAGACGGGCGAGAGGACTCCCACCGCGCCTTCGCCTATCGGGAGAATGTCTGCGGCGGAAAAGGTCCGGGAAATAAATAACCGACGTAGCATTATCGATACATGCCGAGGATTGATCTACCTGCACCGCCGGCTGCCACGGGGGGGTGGAGTAAACAAACATCACCTTACGTCTGAATTATGTGTGTAAAATACTTTTTCCACCTTCTGGCTGAGCTGCAGGATGACGAGTTATTCCTGCATAAAAGAGACAATAATGCTAAAGTCATATGCAACATACCTCCCCCCCCCCTCTCCCCCCCTTCAGTTATTCAACAGCTGACGGAGTCCAGCAGGTGGCATATCGGGCTGCGTGTATGCATGCGTGGTTATAAATACCTTGACCCTGACACCGGCCCGAATGCTCCTCACATAGCAGAGATAGTCCACCGGGTGCCCCAACTGCACCTCCTCCATTCCAGCGGACGCCTGGTTTACACACACGGCATTCACGGGTGTTTGGGCTGTTTGTATCACATTTCTCAAGGAAGCCCTCCAAGCAGGCGACAGTCTAATTAACCTGCAGTCCCGATCTATTCAATCCCAGGAGAATATCGCAAGAAAAACGTTGTGCAGAGCCGCTTTCACTCGCTTGGCACCGAGGCCTCTTCGGTCACCCGGCTCGATGTCCTCTCGCTTCTCCAAATTTTCCCTTCCTTTGCTTTTTTTACTTCTCAAGACGGTATTTCTTCCTTCTTTATCTATTCAGTAACGAAGCTCAAAAGGCCGCAGCAGAAGAAGACAAGGTTCTGGAACAGATTGTACTCCTGACTTTCATGTGATTAGAGAACTGGAGCTACATGATCCCTCTGCAGTATCATATGAAACACTCAACAACAACAACATTTGAATGAATCATGATAGAATAAATAACATATTTACTGTGGACTGCAGCGGGTTTCATAGATCTGTACAGTATTTATTAAACTGAGTTCAAGGTTTGAGTGATTAGAGTGGGAAGAAGTAGCAGCGAACGATGACATCATCATGGTCTCCACACAAGGTTTGTTTGGTGGTTTCATCTTTAATACTATCAGACGTTCCTCCCTCTGTTTAAGAGATGCTGTGTTGTAATTCACACCGCCCGCCTCCAGAGGTCAGCCTCCGCTCGTGGGACATGCAGCCGAGCTGAGAAACAGGGCGGTGCGCTGATGCAGGACTAGTAAAAAAGCAAAACGCCTCTGCCGATTTAACTGTGATGATAAAGTCCAGCCAGCCAAAGTTGTGCGTACGAATTGCCTTGTAGCCACACAGCGTAGTTAGCTAAACGATGTCATACATGCTACAGCTATGCTAACAGCCGCGAGGTAATTGCAGACATTAGCTTAAATCTCTTTTACTCAAATGATAAGAGTGCAGCGGTTGTTGAGGCGGTTGCAGGTTGCAAAAGGCCGATGATCCGCAGAGGAACAGTGAGATCAAACTTGTTCCTTTAACACAGACGCCCTCTGCAGCGACATGGAATTACTATGTTAGAACCGGGTTCTCGCCGCGGCCGAAGTACTTAGCAGTGACAGCGAGTGTTGCTCTGTGAGCACTTAGGAAGGCAGGTCTAAATCATCCACCTACTCCAGAAACAATGGAAGCTTGCAGGGAGGAGACAGCGAGAGGGGGGTGGTCGATGTCTGATTTAATGCCTGCCGATAGACAGGCTGACAGCACTCTCTGGGGCCGCAGCCTTGTTGCCTTCCTCTTCCCATTCCTTTCCCTAAGCATCTCATCTTCTCCGCACCGGCGAGGTGACAGGTCTACAACTGTGACACGTGTGGAATTGTGTCACGGGACCAAAAGGCAATCGGCCCGGCCATCAGCTCCAATACGGGGGCTGTTCTCCGGACCGACGGGAGCCGGGATCAGGCGAGCTGTCGCCCTCCTCCGCACACGGGACAAATCAAACACTCCCTTTTCATTAACAGCTTCTTTGCCTGTGTTGTCCGTCGTCAAGGTAACCCGGGTCCAACCCTCCAACGCAGCACCGACACACAGACATGATGATGGTGTCCTTCGATCAGTTAATGTTGCAAGGAGAGAACGATTAACATAAAACTGAGGAGAGGAGGAAATCAAATAAACAAACCAATGGAGAGCAGGTGCAAGACTGGGAAAACACGACACCTTCCGACCCCTGTCTGGGACAGACTGGGAGGTGGTGGTGGTGGTGGCGTTGGCGGTGGTGTTGGTGGTGTCGGTGACTCACCCAGACGGAAAACATAATTTTTATTTAGAAATATTTTCACAGGAGCTGTCGGAAATCTGGCAACTCTCTTCATCCCCGATGTTTCTGCAGTGTGTCTGAGCTTCGGGCCGTCGGTGCGACGACGAAAAAGTTGATTTCACAATCAGATGTGTTTCCGTTTCATTACATTTCCGTCGTGCGAGAAACCGAAAAAAAAAACCACGGCCGCTGACATTAAGCTCCCGCGCAAACCCTGGGCTCCCGATGTCACAGGGTGCAGCGCAGCCATCGATACAGATA
This sequence comes from Macroramphosus scolopax, assembly GCA_901007825.1. NCBI lineage: Eukaryota > Metazoa > Chordata > Actinopteri > Syngnathiformes > Centriscidae > Macroramphosus > Macroramphosus scolopax. The sequence goes on from CAAKHC010011883.1 coordinate 16,005, forward strand.
GGCACCGCATCGGCTTACATCACATCACATGTAGACCCCAACGCATCCAGCAAGCCTCCCCCCGAGAGCCCCCGGGGGGAAGAGAGGAGGGGTATCAAAGGCTCAGGCGAGGGAGGGGCGATGGGAGAGCGGAATCAAACTCGCTCCCACTGCTCAGAGAGAGGAGTGGAGGAGATTAGGGGGGTTGGTGGGGGGGCTGTGTGACCAGCTTTCTGTCTGTTCGGTGCCAACTTTCTCTCTTTATATTATTCTCTCGTCTTTATCTCTGATGTCTCGTTTGAAGCCGGTAAGCACAGGTGCCTTTACCCCGGGGGCTCTCAGCGGGACGCGAACAAACACCCCCTGCGAACGTCCAATCCCTCTCTGACGGCGGCCGCCACCTGTCCACGAGGGTTATTCTTACACAAACATTCTGCCGTTTGAGTGACTTTAACGGTCCAGCTGTCGTGTTCCGAAGGAGGCGGGCGCTCGCCGCTCTCAGCTGCCGGTCACGACGACCAGCCCCGGCCTTCGCCTCTCGGCCGCATGCAAACACTTTTAAAGGAAGTCAAATATATACGTCTCTCACACAAGTCAGCTGATTGTGAAGGCTCCTTAATGATAACTGTCACTACGGTCACGGCTGCAGGCCTTCAATAATATAAGAATATAATTCAACTGTGCAATACTTTGATTTTCTGCAGTATATTTTTTAACTAATATTTTTTTTTA